>APFE031605957.1:0-54346 GCA_000404065.3 Pinus taeda | reverse complement strand
TGGGTGGGGTGGGGTGGGGTAATATTGGGAAAAATACGAGTAGAAATAATTCATATTTGGACCAACATTTCCCCCAACAACTATCCAAAAACATGGATATACTCAGGTTGGCATGGAGGGAAATATTGAAAAAATATGAATAGAATTCTATTTTTGTTTAGCATGTTTTTCTAAGTAACTCACCCCCTTGTCCCCACCCACCTTTCTATTCATATTTTTTCCAATATTCTCGCCCAGCCCACCCCATCCTCCTATAAACCCCCAAACCAAAACATGAATATATGATGGTAGGGGTGAGGAAAAATAATGGAAAAATATGAATAGGATTCTATTTGTGTTTCACATGTTTTTCTAAGTATCACCCCCTTGCCTCACCCACATTTCTATTCATATTTTTGCCAATATTCCCCCCTAGCCCACCTGATCCTCCTATAATCCTCCTAACCAAAACATGAATATATGATGGTGCGGGTCGGGAGAAATATTGGGAAAACGTGAACAAGGGGTGGGGGGAAATATTGAGACAAACATGAATACAATTCGATTGATGTCTTACATGATTTTCTCAATATTTCCCCTCACCACAACTTATGTATATAGTTCCTTCCATACTTAACATTGAGTTATTAAATACATGTACATACACAAACACACACACACACACACACACACACACACACAAAGAATTAGTGTATGTACATCTTAAATCAACTCCATATTATCATGTTTTGATAGGGATGATATTTGTCGAGATGCAAACATATTTTTAGAATCCAAAATTTGAGAAAAATGTTTGTACTTAAGCGATTTCATGCCTCTCATGGAATAATAGATCCAAAGTTAAAATGAATTTACATTTTTCTTGATCTATATCATGAATACACATCTGACTTGTATTCCTTTGAATATCTCCATTCTCGCATTATCTTTAACACAAATACATTGCCATTGAAACTACACAATCATAGATCCAATTTTGCAAATTTCAAATATGTGATTTTTTAAAATAATATTGTTTTTTATTTATTTATTTATTTTTATCTTAGCATATATCACAATTTTGAACTATGTCTTTTATTTCTTATATAGATAAATTGAAATATGTAATTTTAAAATGAACACTTAGTTATGTTAAAATGCTAAAAGCATCCACTAACATTAACACTTAGCCTAAGAATTTCTAATGGCAGAAGTGTCCTCAGACACATAATTTTATTAATCAGAAAAAAATAATTACATAATTGATTTTGCAAGTGTTTACACCCGAACAACACAAACACTCTTGCAATGAGCTATTTATAAGCTCCATGTCCTAACTACCTCTAATTATGGATCACTTATTAAATAACAAGTGCCCATTTACATTAAATGCTATTCAAACCAATTAGCTAACTAATATCCTAAAATAGAGCCTAAGATACGACACATTTGGAGAGTCATATCTTGTTACAGCAATATACTAATTCTAATTCTCTCTAAAATAATTAATCATTCTAGAATAATAATTATTAATTTGATTTCTTAAATTAATAATTATTTTATTTCAATTTTATAACTTATGATAATAAATTATTTTTGGATCATCTAACATTCCCCCCTAGATCCAAAGATAATTACAAGATACCAAGTTCATCCCACTTAGTAAATTTTATTCTGCCAAGCGGTTCGTGAAAAGTGTCGGAGATCTGATCTTCAGAAGGACAAAATAAACTGGCTTGAGACATTCTTTGCAATGAGAGTCTGATATATGATACTTGGTGTCCACATGCTTTGTCTTTGAATGAAAAATTGGGTTCTTGGCAAGTTTGATGGCTGACTGGCTGTCGATGAATAATGATGTAGCTTCTGCCTGAGAAATGCCCAAATCCTGCAGAATTCGACGCAAACAAACAATTTCACATGCTGCTTCCCATGCTGAAATGTACTCTGCTTCTGCTGAAGAAGTGGTCATTGTAGCTTGTTTCTTACAACTCCAAGATACTGCTGTTGACCCCATATTCATTAAATAACCTGATGTTGATGCTCGATCATCAATACTCCCAGCAAAGTCAGCATCAGAATATCCACCATGTACAAAATTTTTAGTCTTTGTGTAAAGAAGACCAAAATCTTTTGTTCCTTGGATATATCGAAGAACTCTTTTGGCTGCATTCTAGCGGTTGCCTCGTGGTTCCTGCATAAAATGTGAAAGAATACTGACTGCATAAGATAGATCAGGACGAGTATTTGTCAAATAAATCAAGCTGCTAATCAACTGTCTGTAAGCTGTACTGTCAGCCTTTCCCCCCCTTCAAATTTTGAAAGATTCAAGTTTTGCTCCATGGGGGTGAGAACGGGCTTGCAATCTTGCATGCCAAATCGCTGAAGAACCTCTGCTGCATACTTACTCTGAGAAATGAAAATATGATCTGGACGTTGGAAGACTTCAACTCCAAGATAGTAGTGAAGTAATCCCAAATCTGTCATCTTAAAACCTGCATGTAACTCCTTTTTTACCTGTGCAATATGATCATCATGGTTGCTAGTAATGATCAAATCATCTACATACATAACAAGAATTACCATATATTTTCCCTGTTTTCGCACATACAAAGTATCATCAGATTCACTTCGTTGAAAACCAACTTTCTTAAGGTATTCATCCATCTTTGCATACCAAGCTCGGGGAGCTTGTTTTAATCCATATAAAGCCTTGATCAATTTGCAGACTTTATGTTCTTTTCCATCAACTTCAAAACCTGATGGTTGGGTCATATATACTTCCTCCTGTAAATCTCCATTGAGAAAAGCACTTTTCACATCCATTTGATGAACTTTCCATCCTTTTTGAGCAGCCAATGCAAGTGTTAATCGGATGGTGTTCCATTTTGCTGTAGGAGCAAAAGTTTCCTCATAATCAATGCCTTCCTGCTGCGCAAAACCCTTTGCGACAAGTCGTGCTTTATACTTTTCAAGTTCACCTTTCTGATTATACTTAATTATGTAAACCCATTTACAACCTATGGGATTAACATTTGCTGGACAATCAACAAGTTTCCAAGTGTTGTTATCAATTACTGCTTGATATTCTTCAACCATAGCCTGTTGCCATTCTTTATATTTTACTGCCTCTGTGGATGTGGAAGGTTCAGTAAAATCATTTGCTATCAAGGCAAAATTTCCTTCACTTCTATGTGCCCTTCCGGTGCCAGTTTTATTCTATTCATCAGGCTTGACATCTTTCAAAAGTTGAATTGCCCATTTTGGAAGTTGGTGCTCACTTGTTTGTGCTTCTGTAAAGTACCCATCATTGTAAAGAGGATTAATATAAACTGATGTTCGTCGTTCAGGTGAAGAATGTGGAGAATCACTGTCAGAAGAACTGCTGCTGCTTGGAGATGCAGATGAACTGCTTGAAGACCCTGTTGCTGGTGTGGATGTAGATGACTCATCTTCAGAGGAAGGAAAATCAATTTCATACCAATTTGGTGAAGTTGGTTGACTTTGCTTTTTATCATTTCTTTTACTTCCCTTAGTTTCTAACTTGTGAAGAAGATTTTCAATTTCTTCAACACTTTTGCTCTCAGTTTCATCAAAAATGACATCCCTGCTTACAATGAATTTTCCATTGGTCAAAAGACGGTACCCTTTCTTCTCATCAGAATAGCCAATCATAGTGCATTTTAAACTTTGTGAGTCAAGCTTAGTTCGTTTTTCTTTTGGAACTAAGGCATAAAAAACTGACCCAAAAACTCTAAGATGTTTAACTCGAGGTTTGAAACCAAACCAAGCTTCATAAGGTGTGATTCCGTCTAAAGAAGCAGTTGGAGATCTGTTTCTTAAATAGACAGTTGTATGAATTGCTTCTGCCCAATATGTTGGACTTAACCTTTTGAAAGTTAACATGGATCTCGCCATGCCTAACAAAGTGGGATTCATTCTTTCGACTACTCCATTTTGCTGTGGAGTGTAAACATTAGTGAGATGTCGTCTTATGCCATTTTCACTGCAATAATTTTTGAATTGATTCGAAGTGAATTCTCCCCCATTATTTGTCCTGAGAGTACCTATCTTTTCTTTTACTTCTTTTTCAACAAGTTGGCGAAAAATTTTAAACTTATCAAATGCTTCTGACTTGTTCTTCAAGAAGTAAACCCAAGTCATTCTGCTAAAATCATCAATGAATAGTAAGAAATATTTGCAACCACCAAATGAAGTTTGTAGTGGACCACAAACATCACTGTGAACTAGTTGTAGCCGCCTGTTTTCACGCCATGAACTTGTTGGAAAACTTTCTCGATTTTGTTTTCCATAAATGCAAGCTTCACATTTTTCATTTTCCCTTTTGAATGTGGGAAGTCCTTTAACCATTCCTTGTTTCCGCAATTGAGAAAGACTCTCAAAATTCAAATGTCCATATCTT
Source organism: Pinus taeda (assembly GCA_000404065.3). Lineage (NCBI taxonomy): Eukaryota > Viridiplantae > Streptophyta > Pinopsida > Pinales > Pinaceae > Pinus > Pinus taeda. Next base: position 49,944 of record APFE031605957.1, on the reverse strand, counting down.
ACATGCCATAGTCTTATAGGTGAAATACCTGTAGTCACTGCCCCTGCAAAATCAGAATGCCTTGGAATAACTATCCCTTTCACCAGTAACAATTTTCCATCTTCATAACCTGTCATGATTGTTTTCAAGTTCTATTTCACTGCATTAATCTTCACTAAACCATCTTCCATAATCACCTGATGTCCTGCTTGTCGAATTGTGACTAAAGAGAGCAAATTTTTCTTGAAACTGGGTACATACCATACATTGGAAATCATTTTTTCTCCAATGTCAGGGAGAAAAACTTTTACTACTCCTTTTCCATAAGGAGTATGTTTTGTATCATCAGCAAGAAAAATGGAATTAAGTTGGCATTCTTGAAAATTCCAAAAAATATCACGTCGACAAGTCATGTGCTGAGTTGCCCCGGAATCCAAGATCCAGGCATATTCGTAGTCACTTCTAAGATGGGATGAAATTTGTGATGCTGGTGAGGAAGTAAAAACATATTCTGAGTTATCTTCATCTTGATCATTTGCAAATTGTGCTGAATGCTGCTGAAACTTGAGAATTTTATTAAGTGATGTTCGACAATCTTCAGCATAATGGCCAACTTTGTTACATCTTCGACATATAATTTGACTTAAGTCTCTTCCTCTTCTTGAAGATTGTCCTCTGCCTCTGCTTTGACCTCTATTTTGAGATTGTCCTCTACCTTGATTATTATATCCTTGTCCTTGAAATTTGCCTCTTCCTTGGTTGTTTCCTCTACCTTGAAAATTATTTCTTCCTCCTCTGTTAAAATTGTTGCCTCTGCTTTGGCTTCGACCTCGATTATGTGCTGCTTGATTCTGATTCCCTCTGCCTCTTCCTCGAGAACTATTTGCTGATGACTTACTAGTGCTGGCCTCTGTGAGAAAAACATATTCACCAACTTTCTTCTTCTTCCAAATTTTTTTATCATGTTGACTTAACATTTCACAAAGTTCATCAAACTTTAGTTTTTCTAATTTCCCAGTTACTTGTAAAGTCTCTAAAAAATGCGTATAGGAAGAAGGAAGCCCAACAATTACAATTGTGACCATAAAGCTATCATCAATTGTGGGAAAACCAACATTAATAATTTCCTGCCTAATATTCTTAAGTCTGGAGAGTTATTCAAGAATATCACCATCTTCAATTAATTTTTGTTGCAACAATTTTAACTGTAGGTCAACCTTCTTTGATTCAGGCTAAGTATCAAAGAGGTCTTTAAAAGTTTTCAAGGCAGTCCATGCATCTAAAGCATTTTCTATATGGACATACATTTCATCATTCACAAACAATTTAATAAGAGCTAAGGCTTTAGCATTCTTGATTTCCCATTTTGATAATGCAGCTGCATCTGTGGGTTTATTTGGCTTAACATCTCCATCACATATTCCCTGCCATAATTCATTGTAAATGAGTGTGCTTTCAATGAGACGATGCCATGTTATATAAGATTTGGTGCCTTCTGGTTTGTCAGAATCAGAAAACAAATTAATCAACTTAGACATTTTAGCGTTGAAGCGTCGCACCAAGAATCAGAACAAAAATGACAAGATAGTCAACACAACACACCACGCAAAAACAACACGATCTATCGGGGCTTGGACTTGACCCTCAAATATTCGTCAAAATAGGAGACAATTGACTGAGCTTTGCACTTGGCTCTAGTCAATTTCTCAAATTTTTACAAGGCAACTTTCAAAATTTGACTTTTTACAATGGTGCTTTTGCACAATATGGTAAAAAAGAAATTACCCCCCCTCAAAGTAAACAATACTTTGAGTTACAATGTGATGATCCCAAAAAACTTCTTAAAAACAAATTACCCAACACACCTTATCTCCCCAATTTACAAATTACAAATAAACCTCCTTATTACTCCAAAAAAAAAATTTCAAAACATCACCCTTATTACTCCATTACAAGGCCCTTTAAAAAAAAAAAAAAAAACTTTAAAAAGCTCACTCATCACTTGATTACAAAGCTAACCTTATTTCTCCCAAAAAAATCACTTATTACTTCACACACAATAAATTAAAAAACACCATATCTCTCCAAAATACAAAAAAAAACTCCTTATCTGTTTGCGTCTTCACTCTTCAATTTAACTTTTGTTGTTAACGCCATACAAAATCAGCTACTTCAAGTCGATACACCAAACATAATGTCGTTCAAATGTGCAAATAGAGAAGGGGGTCCATGGGTTTCCCAACGTGTATGAGCAATCCCCAAGGCGATGATGAATTTCATAAAAATTTAAAAAACATACAACATTAACATTAAAAATTTGGAAAGTCTCACAAGAATAAAGTGTTCTGTATACATGTCTAAAAATAATATATGTGTTATATTTAAAAAAAAACTAACATGCAAGTCTTAGAAAATCTCAAGTTCTACATACTGTACCTATATACACATATTCTTAAAAACTAAATTTATTTCCAACATTTCATATTTTATACGATATTCAAGTTAGTTATAAAATTATTTTAAATCATCACTTGATCCGAATTGGATCCATAAATGACTACCATAAAACCGTGACTAAAACAGGTCGAACAAATCCTTGAAGAATCCAAACCACAGTCGAAAACACCCTGAACTAGTGGCCATGGCAGCCGGCGTGGAACGACGAGGACCTCGGTCAAAGCATGCTGACTGAGGCCCATGGAGACTGCGGAGGAGGTCAAAATAGCCCCTGGGAGCCCCGGATTGGGAAAAGGAGCTGGTAACGTGCATCGCTGGGCAGATAGGGCCGAAATGGTAGAGCTTAAGCGCTTGGTCACGTTGAGAGCCAAGGGACCGCGGGCGGAAAAAGGTAAAAAGTGCCAACGTATGACGGTGGGACCCACAGCTTGGAAACCGACGATTTGATTGGGATGCCCTTAAACAGTAAGCAGTTTTGGAGAAAGCAGAGCGATCACAATCAGCGATTGACACGTGGTAGTGGAGGAGAGAGAAAAACTACCACAATCACGCGTTATAGGTGTAGGTTTTAACCCCGTATAGAAATTACCTGCATATGAATTCTAAATCACAGAAAAAATAAAAATGCGAGAGCATAACACATAAAACACATATACACAGAGATTTCCCACTCGACCCAAAACCGGGACTACCAGCTTGATTTTTCATTATGTTCCTTTCAATGTTACAATACATATTTATACATGCCGAAGCATCCAATACCATGGACGGAAAACCATCGCGTCCAAAACCATGGACCGAAAACCATAGGTAGGTTCGCCCAACCTAATATAGGGTCCAATTTTTTTTTTCCCGTGGTGCTGCCCCGGACCCCGTAGAGGGGGGGCTACCCGCCCACCTCAAACCCCCCAGATAGGGGGGGATGCCACCCCCCCGCTACGCAATCGGCGCAATGAAGGGGGGCCGCCTTCTAACCCCCAGGTTCACTACATAGGTTAGTCATGGAAAGAATATAACACAACCCAACAATTGGTTGAGCAAGTCAACCATGCTCGACGTGCGAATGACATTGGATTTGGAGGAGCCAAGATCGGACAACTGAGATTGCGCTCGATCGACAGAGCAGAATTGACAGGGGATTAAGCCATGATTTAAGAGGATTTGGAATCCGTTGACCGCCACAATGGAGAAAGCAATGAATACACAAGTGGGCTGGCACAGTTCCGATAGAGACACGTGGCTACTTCTTGAGCATTATGCTGATGCCCAACAGGGAATTCCAATCACACATGTGATAGGTGAATCGATGTAGGAAGGAGAGGAAACGAACAGACACGAAGGTTTAATGGCTAAAGCCATGAGCAGAGACAGTGAACGGGACATCAGAAGAGAGATTCAGATCGAAGAGTCCAAGCGACCAAGAGAGACAATGAACAGTGAACCCTGAGAGGAGGACTAAGCACAGAGAGCAGTAAAGCCAAGGAGAGGAGACAACGGGCCGAGCTGACCACAGGCAACATCGAGCACCAAAGAGCTTGAAGAATCAAGCCTTCCCATAAAGGAATCTGTCCAGATTGAGCATCACAGTTGGCTCTTTCTACTATAGACCGAGAGTTGCAGAGCAGGTAGGAAGAATAAGAGTCTTTGTACTCCAAGTGGCTTAGGGAATCCAAGAACCACCCTGCCAAGCAAAATCTACTTTAGGAGAACTCATATTGAGTCCCTACTTTTGTAATTCTTTGCTTAAAGACATAATAAAACAGGGCCACCACTAAAGTTGGACTAGAGACATAGCCCTGGAGACTAGGGTGAACTACTTATTAAAAACTGTTTGTGTCTAGTATTGCTTACTGTATTTCTCAGCTGTCTTTCCATTCAAAATGTCTATGTATTTGCAATCTGATTGATCCGTTGTTTCAATCACATAGAACACACACCAGCACATGAGTTTGTTAATACCTTTGTTTATTAAATCTTCAACTGAGGTCACTCATAGGGTGAGAATCAGATGAAGTGGTATCAGAGCTCTAGGCTATAAGGTTAGACAAGCTTGTGTTGGTTTAGCTGTGAATGATCACTAGATCAAAGCTCAAATTAGGAGAAGGAGAGTTGGTGGAAACTAATCCTGAAATTGGGAAAGTCTATTCTCGAAAGACAATGTCAGAAGAAGGTTCTACAAGGCCAGACCCCCAGTTCGTAGAAAGTTTCCTAGCTATGAAGTCTATGGTAGAAGAAATGTATAGGCACTTTAGAAGGTGAAGATTCATCAGGCTCTAAACAAGATAAAGAAGAAGATGAATCTCATTCTCATGACCACTCTAAAGGAAAGGGAAAAGAAGAAAGCTTTCCTACACCTCCTAGTAGCCCTGTGCATAACAAGAAGGCATCCTTTATGAAATTGGATGTCAAATTTGATTTTCCTATATATGATGGACAATTGGATTAGACAAATTGATGTGTATTCTAGGGTACAAAACATAGACTCAGACAAGAGTAAGATTCAGCTTGCAAGCCTGCGCCTGGGAGGCACTGCCTTGGTTTGGTGGGAAGGCATAACCCAAGCTGATGTGAAGAAGCATGGTAAGACCATCTCTGTTTGGAGTGACTTTGTCTCTGCCATCAGAAAGCAGTTCTATCCATTGGCCTACATGCAACAAGCCATGATGAGTTGACAAACTCTTTGGCAGTTGAAAGGGCAAAGTGTGCAAGGGTATACTCAAGAATTCAAAAAGAGAGCCATGATGTTGGGCATCTCATTAGACTCACCGGAAACTCTTTTGAAGTACATTGGTGGTCTATAAAACTACATGAGGCATACCATCCTCATGTTTAATCCCACTAGTATAGATGAGGTATCTGTACAAGCTACTCACCTAGAAGCTAGAGGAAAGAATGGAAATCCAAAGTTGGGGGACCATCCCAACCCATTGTAAGCAAGAGCAAGGAGAAAAGAAAGTAGAAGTGGAAAGCAAGGAAGGCTAACACTACACAAAGAGGCAAAGCTTCATGCACTCACTGTAAAAAGGAGGGGCATGATGATGGGCACTATTGGATTCTGCATCCAGAGCTGAGGCCTAAGAACTCTGAGGGCAAGAAGAAGAAGACTGCTGCAGCTATTCATAAAGATTTGGGGTCAGACGGGAGATGAAACAATCATTGCAGCCACAGGTATAAAAGGTAAGAATTCTGAAGCATCTACTAGTAATTCTGCTCAATCTATCATTGATGAAGAACATGAGAGAAAAAGACATGAGCTTTTCCATATTCGAGTAATTTCCAAAAATCAAAATATTGATACTTTGTTTGATATTGGCTCACAATTAAATCTAATTTTTGAAGCAATTGTAAACAAATTCGGATTAACAACTACACCTCATAAGAAACCATACCCATTAGGATGGTTGAATGATAAAGCACAACTACAAGTGACTAGACAGTGCAAACTCAAGTTTTCTTTTGGGTCAACATTTGTAGATGAGGTTGAGTTAGATGTAATTCCTTTGGATATATGTAGAATTGTTTTAGGAAGTCCTTACTTATATGATAGAAAAACTATTTTCTATAGAGCTGAGAACAAGTATCTACTTGTCAAATATGGAATCGAATACTTTGTAAGAGCTCACAAACTCAAGAATAATTACACTCTCATAAACTCAGGACATATGAAAAGAATGATAAAAATTCATGCAAACAATTCTTACTGATGGTTGTAAAGGGAAAGACACATGATAAGACCAAAATATTTGAAGACTGTAATGTTGATCAACAAACTGATATAGAAAATATTGTTTCAGAGTATGATGTCTTATTTCAAGAACCTAAAGGTCTACCACCCAAAAAGGGAATAGTACATGATATTATTTTGTAATAAGATGTTCCTTTGCCTAACATTGGGATGTACAAGTTGTTCGCTTTAGAGAATGCTGAAATCAAGAAGAAGGTGCAGGAGTTGCTCGAGAAAGAGTTCATTAGGCCTAGCACATCACCATGTGGGTCACTAATCATTTTGGTGAGAAAGAAAGATGGCTTGTGGAGAATGTGCATTGATTACCGAGCACTGAATAAGATAGTTTAGAGTGTGAAAAAGTGGAAACATTACTTAATGGGCAAAGAGACAGTAATACACAATGATCATCAACCACTTCAATATCTACACTCCCAAACTAAGCTACAATAATCAAGACATTGCAGATGGATGGGTTTTCTACAAAAGTTCCATTTAGTCATCAGATATAAAAAGGCATACATAACAAGGTTGCAGATATGTTATCTAGACCCATTATAAATGCATCTACCATACTTAAGCATAATTATATGTTGCATGAAAGCTACATAGAATAGTATGCTCAAGACATGGATTTTAAAGATGTGTATGCAACTTTGAGTCAAGGCAAAAGAGTGGAAGAATTGGCCTATCATGTGAAGGACCGACTCTTATATCATTGTGGGAAACTCTGCATTCCACAAACTGAAAGAGTAAAGATAATTAGGGAAGCCCACACTTCTCCGATATCAGGTCACTTTGGGGTAAGTAAAACAGTTGCACAACTGCAAAGGTTCTACTATTGGCCGAGAATGAGTGAGACAGTTTCTAGATATGTAAAGTGGTGTGCCATGTGTGCTAAAAGCAAGCCCAACAATAGGAAACTAGGCTTGTACACTCCCTTGCCAGTTCCTTCTCACCCTTGGGAAAGCATTTCAATGGATTTTGTTGGGGGACTGCCTAAATCTAGGAAAGGTCATGACTATCTATATGTTGTTGTGGATAGGTTCAGCAAAATGTGTATTTTAGTACCCTGTAGTAAACAGATTACAGCTGAACAAATTGCAAAATTTTTCTTTGAACATGTATGGGTTCATTTTGGATTACCCACTTCTATTATATCTGATCGAGACACTCGATTTGTGGGGAAGTTTTGGTCAAGTCTGTGGGAACTAATGGACACCAAATTAAAGAAAAACAAAATTTTTCATCCACAAACAAATGGCCAAATAGAAGTAGTTAACAGGATGGTGATCTAGCTACTGAGAGGATATTGCAACAAACATCCTAAGCTTTGGGATGAGCACTTATGCTATGTGCAACATGCTTACAATAGAGCGAAACACTCTTCTACACAGAGATCTCCTTTTGAGACCTGTTTTGGTTTCATAAAAAGGTCTCCCTTGGATTTTGTCTTTGGTAAAGATACCAGGGTTTATGGACACAGTGATGTGGACAAGGAAGCTAGGTTCATTGAATAGATTCAGGAGATCCATCAGGCAGTACAGGAATAGCTGGAAAAGAGCCAGGCCAAGTACAAGGCTAGGCATGATAAGCATCAGATGGAGCATAGTTTCCAAGTTGGAGACCAAGTCCGGCTGTATATCAACAAGGACAGAATGCAAGGTGAAGGTAAAAAGTTAAAACCTATCAGGTATGGACCCTTCAAGATACTTGAGAAGATTGGTGAGAATACTTTTCGCCTTGATCTACTAGCTTACATGCACATCTACTCAGTCGTAAATGCAGACTGTTTAAGGTTGTTTGAACCTTCAATGATTGAGGACCCTGTAGATGTTGGCATTATGTTTCTGGTATGGTTATATGTTACAGATGTTGTACTTGAGGGCAACACCCATGGCATGGCTCTCAATATGATGAGAATTAAGAAGTACGCAGGAGAAAAGTTCACGGAATTTTATGCAGAGAAAATTTTATAAAAGTTTATTCATGTGGAGAAAAGTTCATTGAATTTTATGCAGAGAAAAGTTTATTTCATGTGGGAAAACTTACCTTTGGTCCATGGTAGTTAGTCCTTGGAATTTGAACCTATGGTTTTTGGACCATGGCATCTCGACAGACGTGTTGATCCCTAGTATTGAGTTGATGGTATTGGTTTGTTATGGTTTTGGCCCGTGGTATTGGTCCATGATTTGAGGAAGAGCTTGCCTATATAAAGCAAAGGAGATCATTTGGCTTGTGTATGCTTTTGGGTTGAATATCTTAAGATCTGAAATATTGGGTTATTGTTTCAAAAGCTCGATCTATATGAAAGTGAAGTGGAAAGTGAATTTGTGAAGGGTGATCTCTCGAACGCTGCAGCTGCGGAAGTGTAGAGGCACCGCAGGAGACACCGCAGGAGGCGCCGCAGGAGATGCTGCAGGAGGCGCCGTAGGAGACGCCGCAGGAGGTGTCGCAGGAGGCGCCACAGGAGGCACTGCAGGAGGCGCCACAGAAGGCGCCGCAGGAGACGCCACAGAAGGTGTTATGGGTTTATTTTTCTGTTATTATGGATCTGGTTATTTGGGTGACTTACTGGTACTTGATGATCATTTGATATTTATGGATCCAGTTTGAAAATTTATGAAAAGTGGTCCTTGAAAGAAAAGAAGTAGGGGGTTGTGGCTCCCTTCCAGGAGAGACTGGAAAACGAGAGAGAGTTGTAGCTCTTTGCAGGTTGCACCCTGCGTACTGGTAAAGGACTGCACCAGTACAAGACCATTATAAAAGGAGTTTCTAATTTTAAAGAAGATAGAGACATATTGCAGCAGGTGGTTTTCACCCACATTGGGTTTCCACCTTATATCTGGTGTTCTTTGATGTGACTGTCTTCTTTTCTTATTCATGCTCAGTATTTATGGTATTGGTATACAAAAATAATTCAAAGTATAAATGAGAAAGATTTGGTAAAAGAATAAGATAATACTGATTCCCCCCCCTCTCAGTATTATTGTCAACAAATTTTTGGTGGGGAGGAGAGGAGATTGTATAGAGAAACTAGGTTTGTAAAAACTATTACAAAAAATGGATCAAGAAACTCATCTGTGTATAGTCGGGAGAAGGATGATTTTGCTTGTTTCACACTACATGATAATGCAGAGCTGGATGAAGCTAATTAGAAGTAGCTTGCTTCAGCCACTGTAATTACAGAGCTACAAATGGAAGAAGTGTGGAAGTGTTTCTTTGATGGAGCTTATTCAAAAGAAGGAACAGGTGCTGGTTTTCTTCTAATTGCACTTGGAGGTAATTTGTTTCCTTTTTCTTTCAAATTAGAGTTCGAGGCAACTAACAATGTGGTAGAATATGAGTCCTTAATTATTTCTCTATGGGAGTCAAGTCTGTTTTTAAAGATTCAGAGCTAATTATTAAGCAGATAAAATATCAATGCCAAACAATGCATCCTAGAATCCGGGCATACAGAAATGAGGTATGGGATTTCATTGAAAATTTCTTTGAAGCTTTTAACATTCAATTCATTCCAAGGGATGAGAATAGATTGGAAAATTCATTGGTTATGGCTTCTAGCACTTTTAGGCCTCCTATTAATCCAAGACTATGATATGAGGTAGAAATGAGATACATACCTTCTGTTCCAGATAATGTTAAAAACTGGCAAGTTTTTGAAGATGCCCAGTAGATTAAGGAGTTTTTTACTATGGTTTAGGAGTTCCAGGGTACAAAAAATGATCAAGATGAAGAACAGAGAGAAACAATTGCAGGAGCTAGTGGTTTTAAAGATTCAATAGCAAATCAAAAGATCTTTCAATTAAAAGACAATTTTTTGCCAAAGGGACTTGTTTCTCTTGAAATGCTTTTTAATTCAAATGATGTGGCTGTAGACTCAAGGAAAATATCACAGGATGAACATATTCAAGATCACAACATTGGCACTCAGGAGAATCCCAGGTTACTCAAATTATATGCTGGAGTTCAACCTAATTTTCAAGAAAGATATATTAAACTTTTCAAGAATTATGTTGATGTCTTTGCATGGTCCTATGGAGATCTCAAAACTTATGATGTAAATATTATTCATCATAAAATTCCTTTGAAGGAGGGGGTTAAACCCTACAAAGGGAAGCTTAGGAAGATAAATCCTTTACTTCTACCATCAATTGAAAAGGAGCTCAGGAAGTTGCTTGATGCTAAAATTATACTCCCACTCAGGTATTCTGATTAGGTGGCTAATCTGGTATCTTTGAGAAAGAAAAATGGAAAAATAAGGTTGTGTGTTGAATTCAGAAATCTAAATAAAGCTTCTTTGAAAGATAATTATCCTTTTCCCAAAATGGATCATGTGCTACAAAGGGTAACATGATCCTTTAGAATGTCAATGCTAGATGTATTTTTTGTTATAACTAGGTGGTTATGGACAAGGAGGATCAAAAGAAAACAACGTTTACAACTCCCTGGGGAACATTTATGTATGCGACAATGCCTTTCAGATTGATGAATGCAGGAGCTACATTTCAAAGGGCTATGGACATCGCTTTTGTTGGAGATAAGTTTGTAGTAATATATTTGGATGATATTACTATTTTTTCTAAGTCTGATGAAGAACATTTAGATCATTTGAGAAGAATTTTTGATAAATGTAGAAGATTTTCACTTTCTTTAAATCCTAAGAAATTCATTTTTTGCTTTAGAAGAAGGAAAATTATTGGGTCACATTGTTTCCAGAGAAGGAGTGAAGATAGATCCACCTAGAGGACAAGCTATGCAGAAAATACCATTGCCCAGAAGTAAAAAGGATATTCAAAATTTTCTGGGAAAGATAAACTTCCTGAGAAGATTTGTATCCAATTATGCAGAAATATTGAAAGAAATAACTAATATGCTAAAGAAGGAGAATGAACTACGCTAGAACAAGGAAGCTAAAGAATCATTTTCTAGAATTGAAGAGGCATTGCAGGCAGCTCCAATCTTAATTAGTCCTGATTATCAAAAGCCTTTCCAAATATTTTCATTTTCCTCATCAACTTCGATAGTTGTTGTCTTATTGCAGAAGAATGATGAAGGGAGAGAGAAGTCAATTGCATTCTTCAGTAAGATCCTTAGAGATTCTGAGCTGAAATATAATATTCTCAAGAAGTAGGTATATGCCTTATTAAAAGCCCTAAAAGCTTTTAGAACTTATGTGTTGCAGTCCCAAATCGTTGCTTATGTGCCTAATGCTACAGTGAAAGATATATTATTACAGGGAGATGTAGAAGACAGGAGAGGAAAGTGGATTGCTAAGATCCAAGAGTATGATTTGGATACAAAACCCACAAAGTTGATAAAAGGACAAGGAATGGTGAAAATGTTAACAGAATCAAACTTCCAGGCATTGAGAATTAACTCGTTCGCACCTGTAGATGAAAAAGCAGATGAAGAAAATGAAGGAGATCAAGACCTAGGAATGAAGATCAGGTATAGATTTTTATGTTCAGAATGGTATAAACATATAATTCATTATTTGTGATTTCTTCCTTGTCCTCAATCCTTATACAAAACAAAGTATAGGGTGTTAAAGATCAAGGCACAACCATATGCGATTGTAGAAGGAAAATTGTACTAGAAGGATCGTGCTGGAATTCTATTGCTATGTTTAATAGAAGATGAATTTATAGAAACAATCAAAGATTATCATGAGGGATTTTGTGGAGGACATTATAGTTGGAAAGTAACTGCACAAGAGATCCTTTAGGCTGGATTTTATTGGCCTACTTTATTTGGTGATACCTATAAGTTTGTTAGAAGTTGTAAAAAATGTCAGCTTTTTGCTAAGAAGAAGAGATTAGTCCTTTACCTTTAATTCCAGTCTTCATAGAGGAGCCATTTAGACAATGGGGATTGGACTTTGTTGGAGAAATCAATCCACCTTGAGGCAGATGACATAGATGGGTTCTCACAGCAATAGATTACTTCACCAAATTGGACTGAGGAAATTCCTACTAAGAGATAAAATGATCAAATAGTGATGCAATTCCTAGAAGAAAATATTTTCAACAGATTTGGGTGTCCCGTTAAGATTATAACAGACAATGCTCAAGTCTTCAACTTAAGTAAGTTCATCACTTTTTTTCAAAAGTATAATGTTATTTTGTCTCTTTCAATAACTTACCATCCTTAGGGAAATGGATTAGCTAAGTCTACTAACAAAACTTTGATGAAGATCCTTAAGAAAACCATTGCAAAAAATCAAAGAGATTGGGACTCTAACGTGAACTTTGCCTTGTGGGCCGCAAGAGTAACTGCAAGAAGATCTACAGGGAAATCACCTTTTGAATCAATATATTGAACTGAAGCTCTGTTTCCAAGTCAACTTGTGAAACCAGTGATTGCAATGATCGAGGAGGTGAAAGAAGAGCCAAATTCCATGGTAAGAAGAATTAACAAAGCGGTGGAGCTTAGCGAAAACAGGGACAAGTTAAGGGACAACTTGATTACATATCAGTCCAAGATGAAAACTGTTTTTGACAGAAAAGCGAGAGAAATTGATTTCAAAGTTGTAAAATTAGTATTTAGATGGGATACTAGAAGATAGGATAAGGGTAAGCATGGGAATTTTGATCCTCTCTAGTATGGTCCTTTTAGAATGTTTGAAGTGAGATCCAATAATACCTTAAACCTTGAAAATCTTGATGGTGAGACTCTATAGCTTCTTGTTAATGGGCACTATTTAAAACATTACTTCTAGTTCTAAAGAACAAGCATCATTTCATTGTGAATACCAGAGTGAAGTCATTGTACAAATGCCATAGTATTTCAATTTATGTAGAGCAATATATGACTCCAAACTCGAGGTGAAGACACTAATCTGCGGTTCTTAGTGCTTATGTGGCAAAAGCACTATCCCCAGGTCGAGCCAGATGTTGTGACTTGTATTTCATTTATTACTTCATTTGAAAAATCACTTGAAAAGCATTTGAAAAAAATAAGGCAAGAGGGAGGGGCAAGAAGATGTATATCAGAATCCAATACATAAAAGAAATAAAGAGAAAATATTGGATTTACAAAGAAAACAAGTGTTGAAGAATTTAACACCGGACCCAACATACTATAAGGTGTGTTTTATAGAAATTGACGGGTCCACAGTTATATGTTTGAATATGTATAAAGATTGCTGATTGCGATTAATGCTGGCAGACCTGAAACATATCTACGTTAATGTTTTAACAGCCTGGCAGGTCCATAAAGCATTGAATATGTATGTTGGTGCATTCAATAATTGCTAATTATGACTTATGACAACTAGACCCAAACGTTATATTCATTATGGTTATAACTCCCGTTAGGTCTGACATGTTGAAAATTATTTTATATACATTATAATTACGCATTTTATATATTCCAATTATAAAGATATTATACTAGAAATGATTTCCAATTGCAATATGGGTAAGCCGGACCCAAGAGTATATATATTGTGTTTTATGATTGCATCGGGTTCATCGTATTAGTATACATTGTATATTATATATATATATATTATATATATTATAATATATATATATATATATATGGATAAGCACCGATTGCGATTGCGATGGGTGGACCCGATACTTTTTGTGACATGTTTTATACTACCGTCGAGTCTGCCATATTGAAAATTGTTAGGATTTGGGGCTAATACACCGTTTAAAGACACCGATTGCAGTTTATAATTGAAATTCAATGCATCACTAAATAGGTGGATCCAATAGGTTCATTAAATCGGATTGATTCCTTTTCAATTCCACTTCACACATTTTTCGTCAATTTTGCTGTGTAAATGGAAAAATTGGTGTTAAAGCTAAATTTAAAGGAAAAGGAAATGGTTGGGTTTTTTGATGTTTTGACCGATTAAAAGGCATCCGATATACGTGTAATCCCAGGTTTAAATAAAATCTAACATAGTGCATTATGATTTAAGTAGATTAAGGCATTCGACAGCGGATTAACAAGGCAAGTCAATGATTATTGTATTATTTAAAATTCAGTTGTTTTCTGTTATGTTATGTTCGTTGAGATGTCTTTAAACCACCGAAAAATTTTGTAATAGTTTTTAGTTTAGATATTTAGGAAGCATTTTAGTAGTTTGATAGTTTCAACAACTATTCCAAGAGTGTATAAAGGGGGAAAATTTTACTAAGTAGGGGTTGGAACTTTGGAGAACGAGACCACTGTATTTCTGATAGCATCATTGATTAATGAAACAACCAAAAGTTTCCAGGCGTTGTTATATATAATTTATGAGTTTCACTATCATGTGTCATGCAATTTTTTCTTCTTTTTAAGTGTAGTAATGAAGCTGCAAGATAAAATCCCTTAAAGAGCGCTCCTATTCTTAAAGTCCTCACTTCCTTTCTAAGTTATAGATATTAGTTTCTGTGGAAGACTAGCATATTGTCTATAATTTATTTCTCATGATCATAATTCCTCTAAGTTAAAGATAATAGTTCCTATGAGAGATCAACATATTGTCTTTAACTTCCCTTTCAAAATTTCCTCATTCATCATTTATATTTAGCAACAAATGGCATTTTGAAATGTTCTCATCATACATGTATTAAGAGTCTATGTCCAATCTTTCCAAGTCCTTCATTTGAGAATATAATCAACAATAAGTGATAGTAAACAATCTTTATTAATGTCTTAAGCATAATTTTGCTACAGCCAAGAAATTGGTTTCTTAAGAAACAACAGAAGGTATAACTGTCACTAACTGGTTGGATGATGGATTTTACTAGGGTTGTGGGCATTTTAAGCATGGAAAATTTGACAACAACAACATGCTAAATATTATTTCTCATATTGTTGAATGGGAGAAAAGCGCTAAAGGAACTTTTAGGATATTTCCCAAAAAGGGTGATGTTTAGGCCCTGTACAAAGAGTTGAATTCTACTTGGAACAAAGAAACTCCTCTAGAAGTTAAATGTAAGTATGAAATGGTAGAAATTGGAAATGACTTCTGGAAGAGGATCGAGTGAGTGGGGTTCATATTGTCAAGATTGATGGTTTCAATTCTATGTATGAAAGGAAGTAGGCAGTTAACTTGGTTCCCAAGAAGGAGCTTGTTAGATTTTCTCCGCGGGTTCTAGCAAAGAGACTTTTGGGTGAAGAATCCCCAAATGTACCCAAAATTGTTGTGAACTAGACCCTGCTGCAACCACCAAAGACGAATTCAAGGAAAAATTGATCACTTTTCTTTTAAATTGGGCCTTCAAATTTTGTGGTTTCAAGGTGTAATTTGGATCCGTGGTAAAATAGAATATACCATACTCTTTTGACTTCCATGCATTAGGATTAAATCGAGCTTTCAAAGCTACACATGACTTCTTTGGAAGTGTAATTGCAGAGCAGGTTGTTAGCATTTGTTACATTGAATGACCAAACAGACGTTGGTTGTGCATTGGCCTTCTCTTCTAGGATGCAAGTTAAATATGAGGACACAGTTGACTCTCATTTTTTATCATTACTAATAGGTAATGATAATTGTGTTGGATTATATAACTTGCTGCAAAACGTTTAGGGATAGATAGGAAAATGGCTATGCCAAATTCTTTGTACCTTCTCTTTAGTTGATGTGAAAAATTCCTTGAAAAAAATCATATCGCTGGAATATATGAAGAGTGGAAACATGATAAACATAAACCATTCAATAGTTGTAGCATGATATTCAAGGCTTGTGATAATTCTAGTTACTTTTTTTTGTATGACTAGATTAAATAGTTTGTAAATTATTTATATTAGTAGCTTGTTGTGTGAGTCATGATACGTGGATGTGACATTGATTTAACTCCATTGAGTTACTTTTATCAAGTTAAAAATGGGGGCTACATGATTTTAAATTTTACAAGGATTACGTGATTATGTGGCAAGCATTTTTTTAAATCAATACTCATATATGCAATTTCAAGGACTACCATAACTCTCACATAATTGTTTAAATGATGCTAGCTCAATGGGAGAGTGCTTGCGTTATGAGCAAGAGGTCAGTGGTTGAATTCCACTATGCCCTAATATGAATTAATCAATGATGTTGTAATTTGTTTTTAATTAAATACTTTTAATATTGGTTTATTTCAATGGATCTTTTTCTAAAGAGACAAAAGTGATGTTGTATTATCTTTGAATGTAAATTTTTATTGTCTCTAGAGAGACAATAGTTAGGATTAGAGACATTATCTCTTTAAAGACAATATGTCTTTAATCCCAACTATTGTCTCTAGAGAGACAAAAATGAAATTGTCTCTGGAGAGACAAAAATATTTGTGTTAGATATTTTCTTTATATAGACAATATTTTAAGACATTTTAATTTTAATATAATTTAATTTGAGGCACCCATTTAAAGACAATACACAATTTTTCTATTGTCTTAAGTTAAGAGAATTTGCCCAAAAAATATCTTAAATGTTGTCTTAAAACCCCCCTTTGTGTTATAGTGTCTAAAGGACAAACTTACACATTTCTTCATACCAGACTGGGCTCCACACTTGCACTTGAAATTATTTAAAGACTCTTATCCAACCATACTGAATTGTAGATATGAGAAATATTTGAAATTCTATAATAGAAAAATTAAGCTAGACAATTTATTATCAAATTTAAGAATCTTTATCTTAGATAAAACTCACCCTTAAGGTATCCTATCATTTACAATTAGATTTGATACATGCAACTTCGTTTTCACAATGCTAAAGGTTGAAGCAAAGTTATAATGCTAATTAATGCATGGGATTTAAAGTAAAATAAGTTTTTATGTGTAAAATTTAGAATTTTTGTTTTGAGTAATTTTAATTTTAAGATTATATAAATTAGATTGTTAATTTTTCAAACAACATTTGGAATTTTTGTTTTGCGTTTGGACTAATTTTAGTCTTAAGATGATATAAATTGAATTGTTAATTTAAAAAAAAATAATGAATTTAAAATTATTTAAATAATCAAAAAATCAAAATAAATATATTTCTAAAAAAAATATCATTTAGGGAAAAATTGTAAAATGTCAAATATGTAAATTTTGATTATACAATAAGATAAAACTAGTTTCTAAATTTACACTTAGCATTTTATGAGAAAAAGAAATATTTATAAATTTGAAAAGAAGGATGAGTTTCTAAATAGTTATTTAACGTCAAAATATGAAGATGGATGTATGAATATGAGTGGTACTTTTGAATCAAATGTGCTGATGAAATTTTAGTCTGCTCTCAAAATTCATATAAGCTTTGTGGATTTTGATTCGGAGTAGAAAGAGAATTTGTGGAGAAATGTGTTGTTACCCTAATGATATTTTTTTGTAAAAAAACAAGTAGTGTCATATAATCTGTGAATTTTCCATTAAATGAAATGTTTGTCATTGAATATTTTTGCACATCTTAAGCTATGCGTATTCAAGTATAATAACTTAGTGTAAAATGTATAATTTTAATATATATATTATATTAATATATATTATATGAATGTCTACACGAGAGAAATAATATAATATTAAACTTTAATTTTTTATGCAAAATTCATTTTTATTAATTTTCATTGCATTCACGTAAGATTTTTTTCTACTATTTAAATAAATTCAAAAACCAAGAGTACCCTTTTGAAGATGGCTTGTAAATGAAGATGGTGGTACTTTTTATTTATTTTTAGTTTCACATATTTTTATTTTTTTTCATTCATCCCCTATGTAATTGTCCAAAAAAAATTAAGCAAATGTTTAAGATAAATTAAATGAAAATAGAATATGAATACAAAAATATCAAACTCATTGGATAGAGGATTCATTCACGAATCCAACATGATTGACTCTACCACCTAAGGGAAAATACTTCTTTAAGTTTGCTAGGCTACAAAATAGTGATATAAAGAAATCTGTAGAATAGGAGAAAAACCTCTATTTGTTAGGCCTTCAATAGCTTGATCAAGCACTGAACTATTCCTGGATGGAGCTATTTTTTTCCCTCCCAACTAGCGTGCTTCCAAAAAGTGTAACCCACCTTCATGCATTTATGCACATACCATATTTTATAATGCAATTTTAAGTTATGATTGTTTTAGACATCTACAACAAATTATAAGATTCATTCAAATGCAAAATGTGCCATGTTTTGTAATTTGCAATTTTACTAGATTCATTTTAAATAAATTGAAAAAATAACCTTAAACAAAATCTAAGAATCATGTACTAACATCATAGGAATGATTGAATGCAAAATGTACCAACTAAATGCAAAAATTTACTTTAATTGCTACATATTCAGGAACTTAAATATGTAAAACCTTTAAGACCATCAAGCCATGCATGCATCATGCAAATTATGGGCCATGTTTTATAGTACAATTTTATCTAGTATGTTTGTGTATTCAAACAAATTTCCATTAAAATCACTATCAACCAACATCCATAGTAGCCTTTATATACATGAATGCAAAATGTACATACCATATTTTATAATCCAATTTTAAGTTATGATTTTTTTAGACATCTACAGTGAATTATAAGATTCATTCAAATGCAAAATGTAACATGTTTTGTAATTTGCAATTTACTAGATTCATTTTAAATAAATTGACAAAAAAACTTTCAACAAAACCTAAGAATCATCTAATAACATTATAGGAATGAATGAATGCCAAATATACAAACTAAATGTAAATTTACTTTCATTGTTATATATTCATGAACTTAAATATGTAAAACCTTTAAAAGCATCAAACCATGGATGCATCATGAAAATTGTGTGTCATGTTTTATAATGAAATTTTATCTAGTATGTTTGTGCATTCAAACAACTTTATATTAAAACTTAACTGTCAACCGACATCCATAGTAGTGTTTCTACACATGAATGAAAAATGTACATACCATATTTTATAATCCAATTTTAAGTTATGATTGTTTTAAACATCTATACTGAATTAAGACATTCATTCAAATGAAAAATGTACCATGTTTTCTAATTTGCAATTTTAATATATTCATTTTAAATAACAAGTGACAAAACAACTTTAATCAAAACACAAGAATCATCTACTAACATTATAACAATGATTAAGAAAAATGTACCAACTAAATGCAAATTTATTTTCATTGCTACATATTCATGAACTTAAATATGTAAAACCAAGTTTTTAGCATCAAACCATGCATCATGCAAATTGTACCATGCAAAATGTACATAAACTCCCAAATTAGTATGTATTAAATCATAATAAAGAGTTCTAGATTTAAAATATGTCCAAAATTATATCATTATAAAAATAAATATAATAATAAAAATTTGTCAATAAAAATATGCTAAATTCATAATAAAGAGTTTTACTTTAAATATGTCCAAAATTTTATATCATGATAAAAACAAATATAAGATTAAAATAATGTTAAATAAAAATTTGCATCAATTTAGAGAATCTCGCTAAAATATATGATCTGTCAACCTTCTTGTGCTCTCATTTGAATCATGGATGCCCTCCACAACATGTGTAATTACATATATACATAAGATTATCTACGTTAAAATTAAATTTTAATGTTTTAAAATTAAATGAGAATGTAATCATCAAAACGAAATTATAAAAGAAATTCAAATTCCATGCAATACCTCATGGTCTTCCCCCTCCATTGTGCCATTGTGGTGTTCACCATGCATTGCACCCTCCTAAATGCCATGTACAATATATGTACATGTATATATTAAAAATTTAAAATTGCACATGAAAATGCATAAACTTGCAATGTTAAAAAAATTGTTACATGACTTTTTCAAATTGTTTAGATTATCCTATGCATTGTCACTATGTCCAAAACGTTGGACGGAATCAAAATATGTTAACATTTAATTATATATACATAATTATTTCTTTTAAAAATATGTCCTCGCAATACTGATATAATAAAAGCAGAATAATAATTGTATCAACATGAAATCTTAAAAAAAACTAATATATCTCAAAATATCTTGATTGGAACCTGAACTTGGGCCCGTGAAATTATCAAAATTTTCGTTCAACAAATGAGTTAACTGCAAATGGTGAACATATAATACATTTTTGTTAGATTATATCTGTAAGAAATGAGAAACTATATGTGAACCAACACTAACACATACATTACAAATTACATTAAAATATCCACCCTAACCATTAACACATATTGATTCCACACCCTCCTCCTCATGAATAATTAGGTCTTTCCAACCATTATGACAACCCTTTGTATATGATTTAAGCTCCTCAGTATTCATATTATCTATATCCTCATTTTCTTTATATACAAAATCAGCACATGCATTACCTCACGCTCTTTGTCAATTTAGACCATATCAATTCCAGTCAATGCACTCTAGATGTTTTCTATAATGGCATCCCATCCTTCTCGACCAATTTGAGAATTGGCATCCATCTATGACCACAAATTTACCAGGTGAGGAGTTTGAAGTACCAAAGGTGGCAGAGCATGAGGTAATTCAGTATCACATAATGTACCCTTACGATCATATAACCGACCTCTCCCAATACCATAATATTCAAATGGAAGGTCATTATAATCAAGTTTCATACCCAAAAATAATTTTGCATAAAATAATCTTTTAGAATATATTGCAACCTTGTCATTCCATGGCAACATTCCATACGCTACAAGGAACATATCATACAAATGGCTGGTTATATCAGGGTGGTTGAAATATTACACCTTGAGCATCTTTCATTTTGGCCCTTCTTTGAAATTAAACATAGATTTTACATTTTCTTTGTAACCCTTTTATTAAGCTCAGCCCATTTATCCAGACCCATTATTGCTTCCTTTCTACACCTCATCATATATATAAAGAAATCCTTGGTTGGCCTAAGCTTCTCGTAAATATCAATAAATGATCTTAGAGAGTTCACAACCATTTCTAAGCTTTCTTGACTCTTTGCAAGGAGCTCCAAGCTCCCAAGATCTTTCCTCAATTTGTAATAATGAATTTCACACCTTTGTAATGTACATTGTTGGAGGGTTTTTTCCCAAGGAATCTCATCAAGAATATCAGATGGATAAGTGGTAGTTGGTGTATGGCCTTCTTCTTGAATTGGTCGGCTTCATTTATGTCTACTTGGAGAAAAATTTTAACCCTCTAGAGCCATATATAAAATTACATAAATATAAAAACATGTGAACAAATGTATTCATACACATGCAAGATAGACATATACACACATATGTACATGCAATTTATTTACATATACACATTTGTTTTAACATAATATATAATATATTAATATATAAATATAATATATATATATATATTATATATATATATATATATATTATATATATATATATATATAGATTTACCAAAATAATGATGATCATGAGAGATCCCATTGAGATTTATGACCACTCAGAGAATTTTGAGCACCTTGAGATTGATGACCACCTGTAGAATGTTGACCACCCAGTGAGTGAAGCTTCTAAAAAAGAAATAGAAAGCTAATTCAATACATTTGTACATACATATGATTCTACCTATTTATCATTTAGGTAAATTCACACACACACACACACACACATACGACAATGTGAATGATGGCCCTCCATTGATTGAGTAGATAGTATTTTCGACCTAGTTTGAGATGCTCCTAAAAAAATGAATTTTATTATAAATTAATTTAAAGCAAAATTGATTTAAAAAATCAATTCCATATGTATACATGTACATATCATTATATTCAAATATCATTTAAAAATTTGCACATAAACATATATATACCACGATCATGATGGACCTTCCCCAATTCATTTGATATTCTCTTTGATCCATGACTTTGACCTCCCCTCTAGTACATGCATGAGACTTTATTGATACTTGCCTCAAAGAATCATGTGGCAAATGCTCATTTATGATATGGATATCTATAGATGCATGATATTTAAAAAGTTACCTCATGCATTTACAATTCTTTTTAAAAATATTATTTAAAAAGATCAAGAATTTAGAAAATTGTTGTAACCCTTGAAGTTACCTCGTGCATTTAAAAATCTTGAAATATCTATTTAAAAAGACAAAGAATTTAGAAAATTGATATAACCCTTGAAATTACCTCATTCATTTAATTGATGTAACCCTTGAAGTTATATCATGAATTTTAATATCTTAAAATTTCTATTTAAAAACATTGAAAGGATTCAGAAAATTAATGTAACAATCTAAAGCTCTTCATTTAAAATAGACTCAAGACTAAAAACACAAATGACACAAATATTTAAGCACACGCATTTTGAAAATTAAATACAAAATTTCTAACACACGTCAAGTTCACCAAGTTTTTCTTACTTAGTGGGGGCACACTTGGTATAGAATTGAAAAAAACACATGGTCATTAAAAATAACACATGTATAACTAAAAAACACACACATATCAAATATATCTTACAATTTCCATCAATAAATATTTATGGAGAACTTATTAACACTAATTCATATTTCACACACAAATATTGAGCTAGCATTACCCCATACAATAGATCACTAGACATCTTATTAACATTTGTGCAATGTCTTATGCTAAATGATTGAAATTGACTAACAATATTTTTTTCTTCTCCATGCAGTTGTTTTAAACTCTCCTTTTTAACTTCGTACACGTCTTTCATCTGGTTGCACACAATTTCGGAATTGATGAAGACTATAATTGCATTGGATCCATACTCCCTAGCTATTCCTAAGCCTTCTATCAATGCAATTTAATATGCTTGATTGTTTGTTGTTCTTCCAATACATTCATTTTTCTTAGGAGGACTTTGTTCGTCAAAATATTGCATAGCACATAAGTAATCATTGTTTTCCTTGGATTGAGATAACAAGATGCTTCTAGGCATAATGTCCATTTTTCAACCATGTTGAATGGGTGTTTTAATCCCTGTAAAAAAAATCAATAAAATGAATTTAATATTTTTATACCTATTGTGATTGAATAATGGAATGATAATAAATAAATGTCTTAGTTTATGGGACAATGATAATAAATAAATATCTATTGTGATTGAATAATGGAATGCTACAAGGATTTAGCCTAGTTTGATGATCATCTTCTTTGTTCTCCTTCATAATTTTTATGTGATTGATAGTTTCATCAAACCAATTATAGATTATGATGTTCACAATTTATTGATTTTAGGAACCGGATCTATATAAAATCACTGTTCAAATGCATGACCAAGTGTTTATCCATTGTCAAACTAATGGTCACTTTCAAGATCCCTATCACTATCACATCACTCAAATAATGATATCAATATTTAATTCACAGATGCATTGACTCAAAATCAAAAGAGGAAAATGAAGAGATTTTAAAAGTTACGCATACTGTGGATGAAGTGAGAAAACAAAGGGAATATGAGATTATCTCATGATAAGTTGGGAAAATCTTTGACCTAGTACTACAACTAGGTATAGGAAATTACCTTATGAGATAAGGTTCATGGATATTGGATCAACTTAATCTAGATGGTGTAAACATTTTGATTTAATGTATAAACATGAGGTGATTTTCTAATTTTTTTGGAATTTACATGATTATATTTTTGGTAAGATGTTGATGTTTTGTCATTTAAATTATATTTTTGAATGTAGAGATATATTAAGCGTATTGAAGAACTCTACGACATAGATTTAATAACTTAAAATTATAATTATCCCAATTTCTATCCTGACTTAACCCAATATTCACTTTAAAATGTGCTAGGAGGAGCCTAAAGAAGTCACCTAGTTAAAGTACAACAAACATAAATATCATATTGTATCATCACAAAATCGAAGGAATTTAATAAATATGATATTGTATCCTCACAAATGGAAGAAATTTAAAGTGTGAATAGAAAATTTGGTGAAGGGTTAGGTTGTGCAAAAGGTCTAAACAAATCTGTCGGAAGGCTGGGTAGTAGGAAAGGTTGTTTCTACTTGGTTGGATGGTTGGAGAATTTCAAGAGGAAAAAAACTAGAGATCTCTAATTCAAATCAACTACAAATCTTTAATTCATTCAACATAGCTTCAACTCAACTGAAGGTTGAAAGTATTTACTAATTTATTTTTATGTTCATTCCACAGATACAAATCTTTCTAATTCAACTTAGCTTCAAATCACCCAAGTTTGAAAGTATTACTTAATTTACTTGTATTTTCATTCTTGGAAATTTAACATTTATTCTTCCTTGTGATAAAATTTGCTTGTTGAAGCTATAAATCATGCTATTTATATGCCATACATGGGCCTATTTATATGTTTCTTTAAAAATTAGAGTTAACAAAGGAACAAAAAAAATTAAAATGAAAAATGATAGACTAGTTTTATTATAGTAAATTTAACACTTATATTGTCTTGTTATAAAATTTTCTAACTAAAACTATAGTACATGTTGTTTATTTGTGTGTCCTAAATGGGTCTATTTATATGCTTCTTTAAAACTATAGTTAAAAAAGAGGGAAAACAATTAAAATGAAAAATCATAGTCCAATTTTATTCTAGTAAATTTAACACTTATATTGTCTTGTTATAAAATTTTCTAACTAAAACTATAGTACATGTTGTTTATTTATATGTCCTAAATAGGTCTATTTATATGCTTCTTTAAAAATATAGTTAACAAAGAGGGAAAACAATTAAAATGAAAAATTATAGACCTGGTTTTATTCTAATAAATTTAATATCTATGTTGCCTTCTTAAAATTTACATATTAAAATTGTAATACATTATGTTAGATTATCTATTTATATGATTATTTAAAAATGAGAGTTAACAAAAGAAAGAAAAATAACTTGAAAATGGTAGACCTGCTTTTTATTTAGTGTAGTTGAAGTAGTAAGGCTTTGGGTAAGGGACAAAACATACTATGAGGGACAATATTATAAAAAACAAAAATAAGAATTATGTAACAACATTGTTAGGCCTTGGGTAAGGGTCAAAATATATGATGAGGAGTATTGGCTTTACTTTCATAGTATTGCTTTTACATAAACTGGAGAATGCTCTTATGGATGATGATGATTGCCTTGAGATGTCACTCCCACCCATTTCCATGGCCCCCATGTCTACGACTTCAGCTCTAACAGTAGTTGCTCTAACTTCAGTTCTGCAAACATCTTCTTCTACATAGTTTTTTCTTGCTCTGGCTCCCCTACTACTTTATATATCATAGATGATAGATTCATAGTATTTAGCAACTAGTTCAATTTATTGTTTTGGACCTTTTGGTCTTCATACTTTGGTGTGATGGTGGCCTATTTTGTAAACATAACTAGTTGGTCATGTTATTATTCACAATTGCTAGATGGCTTATTTCATTCCATAGGTTAATGTTCTACTTTCTATTATACGGCTTAAAATTTGTATGTTTGTTTGTAATTGCTAGAAGCTCCCCTACCACTACATGGAGGTTGGCGTGGTAGTTGTAGTGGTTCAAAGAGAAAAAATAGTAGATAGAATCACGGATCTTAGAATAATTATTTCTCGTTTCTCACTACTTTAAAAGCCATAGATAATAGATTCATAGTATTTAGCAATTAATTCAATTTATTTTTTTAGAACTTTTGGTCTTCATACTTTCGTGCTCTGATGGCCTATTTTGTAAGCATAACTATTTGGTGACACTATTATTAAAAAATGTTGGATGACCTATTTCCTTCCATAGGTTAATGTTTTACTTTCTAATATACGGCTTAAAATTTGTATGTTTGTTTGTAATTGCTAGACTTTAGATGGTTGATGTTTGAACAATTAATCAATGATGTATTATGGATGTCATTTCTTCTTCATTAACATAAAAACATGCATGTTTTCATATGTTCTACAACTAATTTGGCATTTTGCATGTATACATGTGTGTGTGTGTGTGTGTGTGTGTGATGCTTCACCCATGAGATTTTCTAGAAAATGATGCTTTTGATGCTCCCACCTATTAGATGTTCCAAGAAATGTTTGACAAGAAATGATTAACAACTCCATTTTTAAGGCAAATGCCTTTCATAAATTAGATTATTGAATTGAATATCTTAAAACCTTATAAATAAATCCCTCTTTGACTTAACAAGAAAGACATTGTGTGGAGCGCAAGCAAGTGTATATCATATCTATCCCTATCAATGAAATAATTTATGCACCCTTCAAATAACATGTGAGATCAATTAATTCCAAATGGGTTACGTTTCAAGCTATTGGATTTTGCAATACTAATTCATACATTATCTAATGTTAGAAATCACTTAATTAATAGCATTATGTATACCAAAAAATAAAAGCTATCTTTCCATACTCAAGATTGGATTCTCTCTCTGCAATCGAATGTAGGATTAAAGTCTCTCTTCTCGTCGATATCCCTCCAACATGTCTTTACTGAACATAATTCTAAGGCTGAATTTTTATCTAAGCATGATTTGTCTCTGCTGCCAAGGCAGATGCATTTTGAACTCTTTTCGGGGGGGTTTGTCCAAAGTCATGGTTTTTTAGTGATTTAGTAAGACTTCCTTCTATATCTATTTTCATAGGTACCTGCGTGCAACTGTCTATCTAATGGTTTTATACATTTTCATTTTTTGTAGCTCTCTATATCCTTGAATGCAAGTGAAATTTGAAGTGCATAGTTCCTTTGAGATCAAAGGAATATTACCTTAGAAGTTCTAGGGAGGTTTCTTTTGTCTATCTAACATTGGAGGAGGTCAGTTCCCTTATGTATGACAACTTCTAATTACTAAATGGGAACTATGATGTGTGTAAAACATTTTCTATAATCAAATGTTTTGTTTTTTTCTCCTTGAAAAAAAAAACCAAGTGACCGTTATATGCTCTGGAAACCTTGGTTGTGTCCTTCCAATCTTGTAGTCAACAACTAAGTGAAAGTGTAAACTAGAGATCACAAGCAATGAATCACTGTTGATCTAAAGAATTGCAACTACTAAGTGCACACAACTAAGTTGATCGCGAATTTATACTTGAGGAACTGCAAGAGGTAAAACATATTATTCGACTGGTGGAAATTGCATCCTGACAATGTGCACAACCAATGAAACCATTCTTTGTTGAATAACATATAGCACTATGGTTAGTGCAAATACCTTTATCATGTCAATATCTTCTATTGGAACTTTAATTAGAAGTATCAATTGTATCCTTCTAAAGTCTATGCTCAAGATATGAGATCCCTACAAGGATCTAATAATATCGGCATGTTGAATGAGTTGATTGAGGGAAGTAACCTATTGTGTTTGGAAAGTATCCATATGGTCCGGTAACTCAAGAGGAAAGAGGGTGCAACAATGTTGACCTTTTTCCAAGGTTTTTAGTGATCAAATAACCAAACATATGGCCCTGAGTAGAAAAAAACAACAATGTTAAAAGGAAAGCCATTTCCATAATTTAAATGAAGATAAGTCTTGTTTCATTGAAGCTTTTAGAAGCATAGCCTAGGCATTGTTGTTGCATAGAAGAGGGTGGTCAAGAAATTATATTGAAATACTAATATCAATGAAAATGGACAAATCAGAGGTTGTAATGACATACCACATGCTTTCAGAAGTGGTAGAGACGTCCAAAATCTAGTGCAATCCTGTAAACTGATACTTTGGAGAGTGCTTTCGTACAAGAAATGAATTCATGAAAAATGTCAAAATTGGAAACTTTCAACAAAGTTTTCTTTAGGAGTCCAATTCTAGGAGATTAAGTCTTTAATGGCTGAAAAATGGGAAATTCACTTCATTCAAAAATCCGATGAATAAAATAAGATGACACAATTAGAAAAATACAACAAGCATTGATAATATATTCAATGTTTTATTGTAATGGATTTTTAACCAATACATTGACCTCGAAATTCTAATGAAATTGATTTATCAAAAGTCGAAATACATGTGGAAATATTAGTTAAATTATAAGACTTTTTTTCTTTGTTTTGTGCCATATAAATGATAAATAAACTAGTCCAAGTGTAACTAGTCCAGCAGGCCCAAGTGAAATGAATTGATGTAAAATTACCCTACTCTATTCTAGGTGTTTTGGAGGACTTACTTGGTCCAGATGAGGAAGATGAGGAAGTTGGAAGAATTCCTCGAGCAACGATGAGGTGCAACCAACCAAAATTCCTCTGGCACCAACAAACTCTGTAAAAAAACCAACAAAAAATTATTAAATCTGCAAAAGCATTAAAAATTTGTTGAAAAAAAACTGATTTATAAACCCGATCGTTTGCTCCACCAAACCGACGGGCCAATCGAAATAGTAGTGCTTGGCTCAACTATAATAAAAAATTAACAGTGTATAAAATTTCATAACAACGTCAACACCATCATATATATAGAAGCCTTTTCAACCGAAAAATTATTTTTTTACCGATTTTTCAACTCTGACAAAAAATTTCAAATGTTAGTATAATATTTCGATCGAATAAATTTAGAAAATTTGGCTAAAGAAAATTTTGGTTCAGTCGAAAATTTGAGATTGTGAATTTTTCGGGGGCATTTCTCACAAAAGTGTAACCCAAATTCATGTTTCCACCCAACAATCTTTGTCACAATGTGAAATTTGACCATGGTTGACCATGATTGATATTATAAACGCAAAATACTAATAAACCCAAGGGATTAATGCTAAAAACCCAAGGGATTATAAACCAAAGGGAATAATATCAAATCCAAGGGAATAATATAAACCTAAGTTATATAAACCCTAAGATAAATATTATAAACCTTTAAATAAACATGGTTGACCATGGTTGATTTTCATATTGAGACAATCTTTGTCATAATGCAACATTACATCATGCTCAACCACAATTGAACCTTTAGATTAATAAACCCAAGGGATTGATATTATAAACCCAAAGGAGTAATATTAAAACCCCAAGGGATTATGAACCCAAGAGAATAATATTAAACCTAAGGGATTAATATTATAAACCCAAGGTTTATAAAACCTAAGATAAATATTATAAACTCTAAAATAAATATGGTTGATGGTTGATTTTTATTTTGATATATTTCTTTTCACAATGTGATGTTGGACTATGGTTGACCACTCTATACCATAATTTATTTTCATATCGAGACAATATTTTTCACAATGCGACATTGGACCATGGTTGATCATGCTTGATTTTCATATCGATGCATTCTTCGTCACAATGTGATGTTGGACAATGGTGAACCATGGTTGACCATGGTTGACCCTGATTCATTTTCATATTGAGACAATCATTGTCACAATGTGAAATAGGACCATGTTTGACCATGGTTAACAATGGTTGATTTTCGTATTGAGACAATCTCTACCACAATGTGACATGGACCATGGTTGACAATGGTTGAGCATGGTTGATTTTCATATTGAGACAATTTTTGTCACAATGCAATGTTGGACCATGGTTGACCATGGTTGACTATGATTATAAACCCAAGGGATTTATATTAAACCATAATATTAATATTATAAACCCTACGAATATGAACCTTTATATTAATACATTGAAGGGATTGATATTATAATACCCAAGGAATTAATACTAAAAATCCAAGGGATTATAAACCCAAGGGAATAATATTAAACGTAAGGGATTAATATTAAAAACCAAAGGTATTTAAACCCTAAGATAAATTTTATAAACCCTAAATAAACATGGTTGGCCATGGTTGATTTTCATAATTAGAAATCTCTTGTCACAATGCGACGTTGGACCATGGTTGACCATGTTTGACCATGATTGATTTTCATATTGAGACAATACTTGTCACAATGTAATGTTGGACCATGGTTGATTTTCATGTTGAGAAAATCTTTGGCAATATGCGGCAATTGACCATGATTGATATTATAAACCCAAGGGACTAATACCAAAAATCCAATGGATTATAAACCCAAAGGGAATAATGTAAAGCCAAGGTATATTAACCCTAAGATAAATCTTTTCAAACTGTAAATAAACATGGTTGACCATGTTTGATTTTCATATTGAGACAATCCTTATCATAATGTGACGTTGGACCATGGTTGACCATGATTGACTTTCATATTAAGAAAATCTTTGTCACAATGCGATGTTGGATCATGGTTGACCATGGTTGATGTTCATATTGAGACAATATTTGTCACAATGCATTGTTGGACCATGGTTGACAATGATTGACCATGCTTGAAGATGGCCAACAATGATTGACCATGGTTGATGGTAGTTGAGTCTATAGGATGATATGTCTTTGTACTTGATTTAAGAGAGTTTGTAGTGGGCTATTGATGATCGGTATAACCTAATTATTTTCAAATATTCTCCAAAAAAAAATCACCTTTATGCTATGCAGTCACCTATAAAGTATGCTTTGATTTCCTCAAGTAACCTTAGTTTCTCATGTTATGATTTCCTCAAGCATCCTTAGTTTCTCTTTTCCTACTATAGTAGAATACTTTGGATACACAAATTTTTTTTATGTAACAAAAGAGGGAGGATTTTTGCTCATTCTTTATTCCCTAAGAGATCCACTTTGTGCATATCTATCAACATTAAGAACAGCGTACTTCCATGTAAGCTGAAATCGAAATTAAGATAAACAAATTTAAAATCCTAAAATTCAAAAGAGACAAATCTTTTGTGAACTTTAACATCCAAACATAATTATATATAAATAGGTAATTTATTATTATTTATCTTTTCAATTAACTATTGTTATTATTTATTAAATAATTTAAAAATTATTTTATTTATTTTTAGTATTACTTCTATTATTATTATTATTGAAAAAACCCTTGTAACAATGCAACATTGGACCATGTTTTATGATGCTAGACCATAATTGATTTTCATATCAGAACAATATTTGTCACAATATGACGTTGGACGTGGTTGACAATGATTGACTATGGTTGACGATGATTGATTCTATAAAACATGGTTCAACATGGTTTATCATGGTCAACCATGATTGACCATGGTCGACCATGATTGATATTATAAACCCAAGGGAATAATAAAGCCAAGGAATTAATACTAAAAACCCAGAGGAATGATATTAAACCCTAGGAATATGAATCCTTAGATTAATAAACCCAAGGGATTGATATTATAAACACAAGGGAATAATATTAAACCCTAGGAGAAAGAACCCTTAGATTAATAAACCCAATGGTGTAGGAATTTACAGGGTAAGTTCCTTAGACAGAACATCAAACGACACCTCTCACAAATAGATCATAGATCAATACACCAGTATTCTTGACGTGGTTAAAACTATCAAAGAGGGAAAAGTCCATGGCCTAAGCGAACACGACCACTTCAGGCAATTTATTAATAAAAGGAAGAAAATTCAAATAAGCTTATCTCATGAACGGTCACCCTACAAATGACCCTCCATGCTCTTTAAAGAGAGATATGGACCAATCGGGTGTTAAGCCACAAATCAAGTTTCGGTAATATCGAGGAGAGAATGAATCGTCAGATGACTTAATGTCTAGAACATATCGTGACTATCAGATTATAAGTTTAAAAAGTACATAGTAAGAAACACACTTTACCTAACTCTACACTAGACCAAGTTATACTTAACTATTTCTTATGTGTCAGAATATCCTCACATCCCCCCTTAAACAAAACTTGGGAAAGGATTGAAGGATGTACAAATATGACAAAATAAGAGAAGGAATGAGGCATTAGAGCCTATCCCCCCTTAGTGACAACTTCCTAAACTCCAACCATAAATAGATCTTCAGTAAACTTCGCCTTTGTGAGTGATCCAATTCCGGGTGTGAAGAAGGACCCTTCCAAGACCTTTTAATTTCCTGATGTGTTAAAATTTATATTTAAAAGAACACTAACGAATGCATCTACATCTTGTAAAGAAGAGGAACATAACAATCATCAGCATATGAAAACATAAGCCATTGACAATGGAGTTCGTCCATGAGGGACTATGTCTCCAGGCCCTGGTGTTAAGATGGTGTAAGCCGCTGCATTAAGTGTTGTGAATAACGATGATGTACACAAGAGATGATGTCTCAATCATACAAGGAAAAAGCCCTCACACAAGAGTGGCTCTAAGAGATATTCCACAACTCAAACTCTCAATCAAAATATTCCTATCAGTATGATACAAAAATGTGCATGATGAGTATCCCAACAACATACAACAAGGGATCTCAAAGCATAACATGAAGAGTTATGACAGGAAGTACATCACATAGAATATTATGCATCCAATCAAGCAAGGAATCATGACAACATGTAACAGACAAGATCCTACATCAACATCAATCAAGGATCTGTGCAACATAATGTAGAAAGAAGAAGTACATGAACACATCATATACCTCACAACCAAGGGCCATCTGAAGAAGTAGAAGTCACACTATTGAAGCTGCTCAGACGATTTCGCGCAAGGCATATATCTCATGAAAATGGATGCTCGCACATGAATGTGGACATCTGCACTAACACTTAGAAAAGTGACTAGAAGAAGAAATGAGAGAATAAGAAATCTGAAACCACCATCAGATTTGTGGCGTCGAGTAGCACTGAATCGACTGTCCAAAATCTGAATTTTGAGAAGTTGAGAATTATGGGCTCAAGGAATCTTTTAGATTCCCCCAGGATTCCTCAAATATTCTGTTCCATGGATGGACTGCAAATCTAGAACTTAGATGGTGAATTTGATCTCACCATTGTGATCCTTGTGAAAAACAAGTATAAGCTTGATTATATTCTGAAATGTAAAACTTTTACCTCCTTGGGAAAATTTTGTGGCTCATGGTTATGCTCCCTTTTTTTGCTGAAATCATGGTTCCACGTGCATTCTGGAAATGACTGGAAAATGCAAACCTATGATGAAGAAAATAACAACACCATTGTGTTTGTGGTGATGAGAGGCATAAAAACCATATAAAACTTATCAAATTCTGACAAAGTGAAAATTTTGCCCTCCTGCAAAATTCATGGTACCTGCATTAAAATATTAATTAACTCACTGCCCTTAAATCCATACCTACATTCTGCCTCGAAATCTCTGCCTACAGTCTCTCTCTATCTCGAACTACATGCAATGATGAAATTTTGGGTTTGTATAAATTTTCACTGGCTAAGTTTACAAGAAATTGGTTTGGCCAAGTTGGTTAAGTCTCCATTTATTAAGGGGGAGGTTATGTGGTCAATCCTGCCTCCTCCCATTTTTAACCAAATTCATTTTTAACAACTACACAAAAATTATTTAATACAAAAATTTGGTGTTTTTTTTTTTTTTTTTGGGTGGCTAGGGCCACCTTTGGCAACCCGCCCCCATACCCTCCTCCGTGTTTGAATTAATCGCATGATGGTTTTAATATTTAGGCACATAATGGTTTTGGTTAAGTTTGTTATGGGGCGGCCTGGTCGGCTGGCCCATGTGGCCAGGTGGGTAAACTCCCCCCGGCCTCACCATTGTTAATCAGAATGTATAGAGTTGAGGGTGGTGCGGTTGGTGCCCCACCCCTTTTAATATATATATATATATATATATATATATATATATTATTATATAATATTATATATATATATATAAATAATATATATATAATATATATATTATATATATAATAATATATATATATATATATATATATATAGATAGATAGATAGATAGATAGATAGATAGATAGATAGATATAGATATAGATATTGTTTTTTAAAACAATAAAATGCCTTTTCTAAAATTCAATGTTTGACCGTAGGAGTCAAACTAACGACCCCACAATTTCACCTGGAATCCGGTGGCCGGGTTTAGTCCAAATTATGACCTCCTTAAGCTACCCAGTCATCAAAAGGTCAGCCCAAATTTGACTGCTTCTAACTTTCATATTCATACTTGGATTCATGAACCGTTTGCATTGCCACGATTAGGAAGACAAGATCTACACTCTGGACTTGGTTCGAGCATAATCCAAACAATTTGACTTTTGAGCTTCCCGGTGTCCTCCTTGTCCTGTGTGTCTTTCTGGAGCCACTTGGATCAATCCTCCCCACTGAGGAGATTTTTTTCCTCCAAAAGCATGAAAAATAATCTACAGCTTTCTTTGTACCCTGTCTACATCACAAGCATCCTAAAAAGGTCTCACTTCCATCTCCTTCACCTTTGTTCTTCGGAGCCTTAAGTGATGAGCAAACACTTGCTACCTCTATAACCTGTAGTACATGGTTTTTGCAAATTACATGCTTGGATGACATGACCAACTAAAGACCCAAATGTCCCACACTTTCCATGAGTTTATAACATATACTTGGTGGTCAAGTCTACAACAAGATGGATGCAATACCCTAGCAATGACAACAAGGCGAACATATCATTATTGCTTCAAAAAGTGATGGAAAAGAACTCATCACTGCAACACATGATTTACATACATATGGTCAAACACAATTGTTTTCAAAAGTGATGGAAACATAACATCACTTTCAAAGTGTAAAATACGACTCAAAACATGACCAGACATCATTGTTGCTGACCAAGTGATGGAAACACATCATGACTTTTTACATTTTAAAATGCAATAAATTATTTACAAAACAATGACCATGGAACGACAACATGTCTAGAAACCATTTTTCATTGATCAATGTGAATGGGTCACCTCCTTGTGGTGGTTTTTCTTGTCAAACAACTGCTCTTCCTGGTTCACACACTGATGCTTTGTCTTTAAGGCACTGCTTTGGATGGAGCCTCCAACAAATGGCTCTTTCATGGAAATTTTTGTGACAATGACTATAGTAGGTTTTCTTCCTCCATATTTGATTAACCTATTTCCTTTCAGGTTGTTGAGAGGGTCTTTGACGCCTCATGAGTGCTGCCATCCTTTTCCAACACTTAGAAAATGTATGGTTAGGTAAACCACAAAAGGTGCATGTTTTCTCGTGCCTTGATCTTCGTTCATTATTAACAACATGATCATAATTAAAGTGAACATTTGAAGATCAAAAATGGTTGTACCTTCCTTTGCTGTCTTTGATGTCAGTATGGCAATGAGAGATTTCCTCAGCTCTCTCCCTGCAATGGGCACTACCATGGGATGATGGGGATGTGTTCCCATCA
The DNA here is from genome assembly GCA_000404065.3 of Pinus taeda. NCBI lineage: Eukaryota > Viridiplantae > Streptophyta > Pinopsida > Pinales > Pinaceae > Pinus > Pinus taeda. The sequence continues at coordinate 14,711 of APFE031605957.1, read as the reverse complement.
TTCTCTTTCCTCGGTGATGACTCTGACACCTTCGAGCACTCTCTCTTACTGTATCTCGAGCCTGCAAATCAATATTCATGCACAACCTCCAAAGGTTGAGTTATGATTTGGTTATTAGCACTAATTTCTTTCTCCTCGTGCCTTGTCTTTGTAAGGAGCCTCATATTTGTCCCTGTAATTGGGATCTCCAAATCTCCAACAGACATCATGAAGATGAAACTGAAAGGAAATCAACATCTTTTACCTTCTCTTTCAATTTGGAAAGAACTAGTGAGGGTTGCTCATCATCTATTGTTGGTGGTTCACTAACTATCTCAATGCCTTCCCCAACCTCTTTCCTGACATACCCAAGTCCTACTCGACACGGTAATTCCTCTACATCGATGGGGTTGAAAATGCCTTGGCCATTAACACTCAAACCTTTTCCTTCATACCCCAGTCTCTTCAATAATTTGGAGCCAATTCCTGTGGTATGATTTTCAATAACAGCAAAATCATCATCAAGAAGCATACATGAAGATGGAGAACTACTTTTTACCTCACATGGGTCTCACTGTAGCTTTTCCAAGGTCTCGCCCTTTGCTTGTAGCTGTAGTAGCAAACTATGCTTCTCCTATTCCTCTTCATGTAGACCCATCTTCAATTCAATTCATCATTCTTCTGTGGCTTTAAACTAAAGCTGTAAGCGCTTCGTTTCCTTTATTTCTTTCTGTAGAGTTTTATACAGGATTTCCATTTTCTTGGAAATGCTAAGCATGGTGCATACATTTCTCTTTCATCCTCTGTCATTGTTCACGCTGCAATTCACATCAACATAAATACCACTCTAATACCACTTGATCCAAGTCTGTGTGTGAAGAAGGACCCTTCCAAGACCTTTTAATTTCGTGATGTGTTAAAATTGCTTTTTAAAAGAACATTAACGAATACATCTGCATGTTGTAAGGAAGAGGAACATAACAATCACCGACATATGAAAACATAAGCCATTGATAACAGAGTTCATCCTTAAGGGACTATGTCTCCGAGCCCCAATGTCAAGATGGTGTAGGCCACTGCATTAAGTGTTGTCAATAATGATGATGTACACAATAGATGATGTCTCGATCATATAAGGAAAAATTCCCTCATGCAGGAGTGGCTCTAAGAGATATTCCACAACTCGAACTCTCAATCAAAGTACTCCTATCAGTATGATACAAAAACATGCATGATGAGTATACCACCAACATGGCACAAAAGGGATCTCAAAAAAACAAATATGCATGATGACAACAATAGTATCCGAACAACATACAACAAGGGATCTCAAAGCATAACATGAAGAGTTATGACAGCAAGTACATCACATTGAAGATTCCACATCAAATCAAGCAAGGAATCATGAAAAACATGTAATAAACAAGATCCTGCATCAACATCAATCAAGGATTTGTGCAACATAATGCAGAAAGAATAAGTACATGAACACATGATATACCTCACAACCAAGGGCCATCTGAAGAATTGGATGTGACACTACTAAAGTTGTTCAAACCATTTCTCTCAAGGTATCAATCTTATGAAAATGGCTACTCGCACATGAATGTGGACATTTGCACTGGCACTTAGAAAATCTACTAGAAGAAGAAATGGGAGAATAACAAATCTAAAGCCACCATCAGATTTGTGGCCTCGAGTAGTGCTAAATAGACTATCCAAGGAATCTTTCAGATGCCCCCAGGATTCCTCGAAGATTTTGTTCCATGGATAGACTATAAATCTGCAACTCAGATGGAGAATCTAATCTCTCCATTGTGATCCCCATGGAAAACCATGAAAACAAGTATAAACTTGACTATATTCTAAAATGTCAAGATTTTACCTCCTTGGGAAAATTTCAAGGCGTATGGTTCCCCTCCTTGTTTTGCTGAAATCATGGTTCCATGTGCATTCTGGAAATGACTAGAAAATGTAGACCTCTAATGCAGAAACAAACAACACCATTATGTTCATGGTGATGAGAGGTGTAAAAACCATATAAAACTTGTCAAATTCTAACAAAGTGGAAATTTTTCCCTCCTGCAAAATTCATGGTTCCTGCATTAAAATATTAATTAACACATTGTCTTGAATATGTGCCTGCATTCTACCTTGAATTTCATGCTTGCAGTCTCTCTCTATCTCGAACTACATGCAATGGTGAAATTCTGGGTTTATATAAATGTTCACTGGCTAAGTTTGCAAGAAATTGGTTTGGCTAAGTTGGTTAAGGCTCCATTTATTAAGGGGGAGGTGAGGTGGTCAAATCTTGCCTCCTCCCATTTTTAACCAAATTCATTTTTAACAACTGCACAAAAATTATTTTATACACAAATTCAATTTTTTTTTTTAATTTGGGTGGCTAGGGCTGCCTTGGCTGACCCACCCCCATACCCTCCTCTGTGTTTGAATTAACCGCATGATGGTTTTAATGTTTCGGCACATAATCATTTTGGTTAAGTTTGTTATGGGGCCACCCGATGGGCCGGCCCATGTGGCCAGGCGCGTTCAACTCCTGTCGGCCTCACAATTGTTAATCATATGTATAGAGTTCGGGGTGGTGGGGTTGGCATCCCCCACCCCCTTTTAATATATAAATCTTTTGTCTTTTAAAACAATAAAGTGTTTTTTTTTTAAATTTGATTTTTGACTGTAGGAGTCAAATTAAGGACCCCATAATTTTGCATGGAATCTGGGCATAATTGGTTGGAATCCAGTGGCCGCATTTTGTTCAAACTATGGCCTCCTTAAGCTGCCCAGTCATCAAAAAGTCAACCCAACATTAACTACTTCTAATTTTCGCATCTAGACTCGGACTGACGAATGGTTCACACTGCCGTGATCAGGAAGATGAGATCTACGCTCTCGTCCTAGTTCAAGCATAATCCAAACACTTTTATTTTTGAGCTATCTTTGTCCTGTGTGTCTCTCTGGAGCCACCTGGACCCAATTCTGGGTGTGAAGAAAGACCCTTCCAAGACCTTTTACTTTCGTGATGTGTTAAAATTGCTTTTTAAAAGAACATTAACGAATACTTATGCGTGCAGAAAAGAACAGGAACATAACAATCATCAACACATGAAAACATAAGTGTTGATAATGGAGTTCATCCAGGAGGGACTACGTCTCCGAGCCCCAGTGTTAAGATGGTGTAGGCCACTACATTAAGTGTTGTCAATAATGGTGATGTACACAGAGATTATGTCTCGATCATACAAGGAAAAATTCCCTCACGTAGGAGTGGCTCTAAGAGATGTTCCACAACTAGAACTCTCAATCAAAATTTCTATAGTATGACACAAAAAGATGCATGGTGAGCATCCCGCCAACATGGCACAAAAGGGATGTCAAAACAAAAGACATGCATGATGAAAACAAGAGTATCCTAGCAACATAAAACAAGAGATCTCAAATAATAACATAAAGAGTTATGATAACTAGTACATCACATAAAAGATTCCGCATAACATGAAGCAAGGAACGATGAAAACATGTAATAAAAAAGACCCTGCATCAACATCAATCAAGGATCTGTGCAACATAATGTATAAAGAAGAAGTACATGGACACATCATATACCTCACAACCAATGAGTGGATGTCACACTGCTGAAGCTGCTCAGACCATCGATCTCAAGGCATCGATCGCATGAATATGGTTTCTCACACAAGAATGTGGACATTTGCACTGGAACTTAGAAAAGTGGCTAGAAGAAGAAGTGAGAGAATAAGAAATATGAACACACCATCAGATTTGTGGCATCGAGTAGTTATAAATCGATTGTCCAAAATCTGAATTCTGAGAAGTTGAGAATATTGGGCTCAAGGAATCTTTTAGATTCCCCTGGGACTCCTAACAGATTCTACTCTATGGGTGGACTAGAAATCTGCAACTTAGATGACAAATATGATCTCGCCATTGTGATCCCTATGGAAAACCATGAAAAACAACTATAAACTTGACTATATTCTGAAATGTCAAAATTTTACCTCCTTGGAAAAATTTCATGGCTCTTGGTTCTGCTCTCTGCTTTCACTGAAATCATGGTTCTACGTTCATTTTGAAAATGACTAAAAACATGTAGAACTCTGATGAAGAAATGGACATCATTGTTGCGCTCATGGCGATGAGAGGTGTAAAAACCATATAAAATTCGTCAAAATCTGACAAAGTGAAAATTTTGCTCTCCTGCAAAATTCATGGCTCCTACATTAAAATATCAATTAACTGCTTTCAAATCCATGCCCACTTTATACCTCCTCCATCTTTGTCTCGAACTGTGTGCAGAGGTAAAACACTGAGTTTAAATAAAAACTCATCTGCAGATTTCCCAATGGAAGTAGTTGGCACCTTGGTTAAAAGCGACTTATGGTTAAGGAGAGGTTGAGGAATCAAATCTTGCCTTCTCTCTATATATATAACCTTTTACAACCATAAATGTGTTTGAAATAGGGGTCGGGTCTGGTTTGGCCAGCCCGCCCTTTAAACCCCACACTTAACCATAGATCGACATATATATTTATACATATATCGGTGCACATTAATCGCAATCGGTGGTTGGCAGGGATCAGCGCCGATTAATTTGGCACGATTTTCGGCTCTTCCTCGATATCCATATCGGTGATCGCACTTATCGGTCATCGGTTGTTGCGAAGGTATCGACGCTCTTATCGGAGGTTACGCCTACATACATATCGGTGATTTGTTAACGCATGTATTTTGGGTCGCGGTGATAGGGTGTGGGCCGGGTCCACCACTGGTGGCCCTTGCCCACCCCAATAATACAATGTAATATGGTTATAATATATGGTTATAATATATATATATATATATATATATATATATATATATATATATATATATATATATATATATATATATATTATTAGATACGGAATATGTAGAGGAGGGTTCGGCGGAGGCTATTATCGTCGATCCCGGAACCATAGTATTAATGCAATTTGTGACTTATAAGGTTGTTTAAAGTGTTTGGCGGGGTTTGTTGCCGCCGATCCTAAAACCATGTGTTTGGATGTTTTATATATTTATTTTAATAACTATATTTTAACATTTCATTATATAGTTATTAACCATTTAAAAAATGATTTTGTCTCTTATGCAGGTTTAGGTGACAAATGAAAGAACGCCAAAGTGTCAATGGCTAATGGGATGCCATGTGGGTTCCACTTGCTTACTGGGATGCTATGTGGCACACTGTGGGGCCCACTTTCTCCTATCATGTCAAACTTTTAAGAGCTCCATCTTTCGCATACAAGCTCAGTTTGATGAGCCATTCACACCACAGCGATCAAGAAGACAAGATCTATGCTCTGGTCCTGGTTCGAGCATAATCCAAATACTTTGATTTTTGAGCTTCCCTAGATCCTCCTTGTCCAGTGTGTCTTTCTTGAGCCACCTGGATCAGCGAGAGCCATTGTAAAGATCTTTTCAACTTGATCATCAGTTGAACAATATTACACTTCAAGAACATGGTCATGGATGAGCTTTCTGATGAAGTGCATGTGTAGTTCAATGTGTTTTGTGCGCTGATGTTGGACTGGATCTTTGCATAGTTGAATTACACTTTGATTATCACATCAAAGTGTAGTCGGATGCTTCTACTGAAAGCCAAACCTTGACAGGATCTGATGAAGCCACAGGGCTTCCTTACAAGCTTCTACAGTGCCACGATACTCTACTTCTATTGAAGAAAGAGAAATGACACTTTGTTTCTTGCAAGCCCATATAATAGGTCCATAACCAATAGTGAAAACATAACCTGCAGTAGACTTCTGATCATCAGGGTCACCAACCTAATTGTATTCAATTAAACCAACCAATAGAGGAGATGTTTATGCACTGTAATGAATCCTAAACTAAACTGTACCTCGAACGTAACGAAGTATTATTTTAGTTTCTTTCTAATGACTTTCATGTGGGTTTTGCATAAACCGAGCAATAAGGCCAACATCAAAGGAAAGGTCAGGATGAGTATGGGTTAGATACAAAAGTTTTCCTACAAGATGACGGTATAAGGTAGCATCAACTTCAAGGGAGGTACAAGTGACTCAAAGTTTGGCTCCAGACTAAAAGGGAGAAGGGGCTAGCTTATAGTCTTTAATGTGAAAGTGGCATAGAATATCACAAGAATACTTGGACTGGGAAAGGGAAAAACCTTCCTTGGATTGCAAGACTTCAAGACCAAGAAAATAATGCAAGTGTCCTAAGTTTTTCATTTCAAACTACTTTTTAAGGCTGGAATTTACATAGTTTATAAGGTTGGGATCACTACCAATAAGGATAATATCAGCAACATAAAGAACAAGAATGATAACGGACTTACCCACTTTCTTCGTGTAGACAGTATCTGTTAAAATGGCACCTAGAAAAGCTAGTATCTAAAAGAAAGTTATCCATTTTGGCATACCAAGCCCAAGGGGCTTGCTTGAGACCATAAAGGGATTTCATAAACCAACATACAAGGTTGGAGTTTGTTTGTATAAAGCCAGGAGGTTGTTCCATATATATTTCTTCATGCAAGTCCCCATGCAAGAAGGCAAATTTAACATCCATATGATCAACTTCCCATTTGAAAGAGGTAGCCATGGGGGTTTCACTCACTGAACCTATGACATATCACGTGTGTTCGTGGCATATTAAATAATACCCTTAATTTGACTGCATATTGGAAAAATCCTCAAAAAAACACATTATTTAACCCCCTACCAATATGAACCCAATACACCTTCCCAATTTTAAAAACCCCTACTTTCACTAGACATTGTAGGTATCCATTTTTCATTAGCATTTTTTATACCCCTTTATTTTTTTCATTAACTTTGAGCTCCATTTTTTGTATTTTCCAATATAAATACCCTTTACCACCTCTATATCCCCCAATATATTATGTCATTTTTCCCTCAATATATATCCCCAATCTGAACCCACGTGGTATGATATTGCTCCCACTGTGAATCCCTTGTGGAGGCAACAAGGGAAACAACAAGGTAGATAGAGTTCATTTTGGCAAAAGGGGAGAAGGTTTCAGTATAGTCAATGCCTTTAACTTGTGAAAAACCCTTAGCAACAAGACGAGCTTTATGTTTATCAACTTTTCCATCTGGTCCAAACTTGGTTCTGTAAACCCATTTGCATCTAAGAAGTCTTCATCCCTTTGGAAGAGGAACAATATCCCATGTATCATTTATCAATAATGAACAATATTCTTCATTCATTGCTATGTCCTAATATGGATGCCCTGAAGCTTTTGCAAAAGTGTCAGGATCATAATTTGTTGAATCTTGAGCTAGTAAAGAAGAGTCTCTATTGAACTGAGAACGTGTATGTCACTGCTTTGTAGGATCACTTAAACTATCACTCCCTTCAAAATCTATGTAAAGAAAAGATGGTGACTCAAAGCAATGACATACACGTTGATGACCCAAAGTTGTTAAACTTATACAACCTTATAGAATCATCAGCAATGCCAGTAGCTAAAATCTATTTTAGATCTCTTAGGTCCTTAATTACAACATCGTGAGGTGAAAATTCAATAGTTTTACCTTCATATGAATGAGTTATCTAATATAGAGATAGAAGGTTGTAGGATAAGGTTGGAACACATAATACATCATTAAATTGACCATCGTCTAGATGAACAATTCTAGTCCCTACAACACTAAGAGATCTATCATCACCAACATATATATTTTTAGTGTTACAATCATATAAAGAAGAAAGCATGGCTTTTTTTGGTCATGTGATAAGAAGCTCCAGAATCAATGAGCCACTCATGAGAATAAGAAGAAGAAGACACATTTAGTGCATAACCAGACCGATATGCTTGACAACCACATGCAAAAAGTGATATTCCTGAAGATGAAGTTGAAGTTGAAGAGTGCTCCAAATGGATATTATGCTTCTTCATTGTTGCTTACAAGGCTTAAATACTCTTAAAGCATTTGGATTCTAAGTGGCCATCTCGATTACAAAAGTGGAAATGTCTATCAATCTTCTTCACTTTGTTTTTATTTATCTTATCATTTTTTTGAAATGATTTTTCATTTGAGACTAAAATTGCTTAGGACCCTTATTTGGTTTAGGACCATTCTTTTTAGGATATTGCTTCTTAAGATTCTTTGAATTTGGTTGTTGCTAGGCAATTAAGGATTTCTTAGAAGATTTTCCAAGATTAAGAATACCAAGATGTAAGAGTTTTTCTTGTTCTCTTATTAAAGAATCACAAAAGGCATCAAAAGAGGGGGACTTATAGTCTTGTCCTTGAGAAATAAAGGCTTCTCTAGTATAATGAAAGGTGGAAACAAACACAAAGTAGGTTGGTCCCAACTTTGTAAGAATGGAATATATAAGGCTACCATCTTCTTTCTTAACCTTAACAACTTCCAAGAGAATTCTAAGGGTCTTAAACTTGGGCAAAAAATCTTCAATGGAAGAAAAATTATTGGGGTCCAACATAAGCAGCTCATTTTCGAGTTGATGGACTCTAATTTTAATTTTAATTCCAAAAACTTTAGTGAGTTGTTTCATTGCTTCATTAGGGGTATCAAGTTCTGCGATATGGAATCTAAGTTCTGGAGAAATAAACATCCCTATCAACCCATGTGCTTGGCCTTTCCTATTTTCCCATTTCATTGCCTTATCTTCATATTTAAGTTTAGTTTCTTGGTCTAAGGCTATTATGTAAAGGCCTTTACCTCTATGTAAATCCACAATGTAGGACCACCATTGGAAGTAGTTGGTGTTGTCAAGAATAACTTGGCATGAACTTTCCATTTTAACAGAAACTGAAATTGTAGATGTTGAAACTAAGTGTTCCAATGGAAAGATCTCAAAACATTAGGCAGATTAAAAAAAAAAACAGCTCTGAAAATGGCTTCCAGATGAAAAAGTTATGGTTTTTTGAAGAAATTTTGTTGAAGATGCCAACGAAGTGCATGAATGTGTAGAAGTGAATGATAATGTTATATTTAAACCCCCCCTCCATCCCCTTTTCTCCCCCCCTTTCCAACCTAATCTAATTAAAAAAATTATGTGACCCACTTTGATAAATAAGTGAAAGTCACTTTTACATTGGTACTTTATGAGCTACCCACTAAATTGTAGCTTAAATAAAATATAAAGAGACTTTAGAATTATAAGTGACCCACTTTTTATAATGGGTGAGAACCCTTTTACATAAGTTACATGTGCTTTTTGAAAAAGTAACTCAACAAAAAGAAAGACTTGAACTCAACACTTCTATTCTCATAAAGTAACTTTGGACCAAGTGAGCTTGTTTAAATGATTAGTAATTTTTGGAAAATATGAAGGGTTCTTTTATTTACTTATTTATTTATTCACTGAAGCTTTCAGGTGCGTGCTTACTTGAAAAAACTATTTTTTCCTACAAAAAAAAAAAACACACAACCCAACACAGACATACAAAAAAAACCAAACCTTATGGCTTGAAGTTAACTTTCTCTGGAAACTAAATATTTTCCTCAATGTTTCTGATTTTCCGAGATCACACTAAGGCACGGTGGAAGAGAGCATACGCTTCAGAAAAATCCTTCCTATCTGTTTCTAATTTGCCCAGATCGCACAGAGTCACGGGGTAAAGAGTATACGCGAAAATGAAAGGTGTAGATCCAGTAATAAAAAACAAAGAGATAAATAACTAAAACTGTAAATAACGATTGTATACCTATAGATCTTAAAAATAACATAGCTAGGGCTACTGAAAAACTTTTCGCGTGAAATGAAAGGGGTTCCTCAATTGAACAAATGCCCCTAGCACAATAGTGCAGTCCTCTCAACCTAAAAGTAGTCAGAAACAATAGATCTAGGAAATGACAGTCAGATGCAGTTGTACTGGCTTCCAATTTGGATCACTAATGGATGCGACCCTCAGATAACTCTGATACCATGTAGGAATTTACAGGGTAAGTTTCTGAGATAGAACACCAAAGGACACCGCTTACAAACAGATCATAGATCAATACACCAATATTCTTGATGTGGTTAAAACCCTCAAAGAGGAAAACAGTCCATGACCTAAGCCAACACAACCACTTCAGGCAATTTATTAATAAAAGAAAGAAAATTGACATAAGCTTTTCTCATGAATGGTGACACTACAAATGACCCTCCATGCTCTTTAAATAGAGATCATGGACCAATCGGGTGTTAAGCCATAGATCACGTGTTAGTAGTACCGAGGAGAGAATGATCCATCGAATCACTTAATGTCTAGAACATATCGTGACTGTCGGAATGTAAGTTACAAAAGTACATAGTAAATAAACACACTTTACCTAACTCTACACTAGACCATGTTATACTTAACTATTTCTTATGTGTCAGAAAATCCTAACAAATGGATTGATATCATAAACACAATGGATTAATACTAAAACCCAAAGGATATTGAACCAAAGGAAATAATATTAAACTAAAGAGATTAATATTATAAACTCAAGGTATATTATTCCTAAGTAACGTTCAAATATTATTTTTGTTAAACACACATGGGAGCAAGAACAATAGGAAAGATAAATCATGTGAGTTCAATTTTTATTAACAAGAGATATACATTCATAGTACATTTTGTGACCGTTGGATTTCACATCCTAAGGTCTCTTGGACTCCTTTTGTCCATTTGGCTTCCAAACTAACCCATTGAGGATTAGGTGTCCAACATTCCCCCCCTTCATCCGAAGGGTTATGTATTAGTCCAAGAAGAGAGTTGTAATACAAGATGTGCAAAAATGCATGGCAACACTAGGTTGGATGTTCTCTCTGAATTGTTGGTATAAAGGGCGGTGGTTTAAAGATGACCACCAACACTGGAACGCTTAGTGTCGTTCCCGGAACTCTTCCAAAACTGGCAAGAAGCTGAAGTCTTCTGCTAGAAGAAGTTCTCTTATTGATTTGAAGAGGGAAACCTTCAACCAATGAAGGGAGGTCTCACCTCGCATAAAAGGGATAACTTCAACCTCAAAAGGGAAGTCTCAACCTGTGATGGTTTAAGGATGACCAAAAACTCTGGAATGCTTAATGCAATTCCTAGAACTCTTCCAAAACTGGCAAGAAGCTAGAGTCTTCTGCTAAAGGAAGTGTCCCAAATTTTGTTCCTAGAATTCTTCCAAAGTTGGCAAGAAGCTGAAGTCTTATGCTAGAGGAAGTGTCCCAGATTGCCAACTGAAGGCATGTTCACGAGCATCTTTGTCTCTGGCTACAACTCTGAAACTGGTGTGGTAGGTTGTGGCTCAAGCTTGCTTGATGTGGCTTTGAAGCTTGTAGATGACCATCATTTCCCCCCTGTCAGATACAAGGTGAGATGATGGAGAAAACTCAGCTGCAAGACTTTTCAATACTGTGGAACAAGTTCTGACATGTGTTTGGAATATCTTCTTGGCTGTTGATGCCCATTGCCAAGAAGCGATCCATCCAAGATGAATCTTTGTTCTTGCAGGACAATTGTTTCTTAAGCATCTGTGCGAAGAATGACTGGTTTTATGACAGTGCTTACATGGATGGAGATAAAAACAGTGATCTTTCAGATGGCCAACTTGATCACAGTGTTGGTATTTCACAATCTGTTGTTGTTGTTGTTGCGGTGGAAGAGGGGTAGAATCTAGAACAGCTGGAGCTGAACTGTCATGAATAAATCCAGCACTATGAAACTGAATGGGCTTGGAGTAGTCTGGAATATGAAAGGACAAGTCCTTGTCATATCCAAGACCAGTTCTGTGCTTGTTGTGGACAAGTTGTTCCCAAGGTCTGATGATGGGCTTGGGAAGTGCAGACTGAGTTTATGCATCTACATGTAAAACTGTTGTTTTATTTGAATGAACTGTAACATTATTGACTTGCTTCTGATGGGTTGCATTCTCAATGTTCTGAACAAAAACATGTTCAGAATGACTCCTCTGTTTTAATTCTTCTTGCTGTAGCTGAGATTCAAGCTGCAGAAAATCAATCTTTTCCTGTGCATATTGTAAAGATTTTTTAATATCTATGAGAGTGTTTTTGTTGACTTTAATTTTACTTCCATCAGTAGATAAGATTAGAGTGCTTAATAACTCTAATAATCTATGATTTTTCTCCATTATTCAGAGAATCAAATCAACAATGTATTTGTAAAAAACAATCAAATGACCAAAAATACACTCCCCCCTTTTTTTGTTGTTGTTGTTGTTTTAGCCTCCAATGCACATTCCTTTAGATATCAGTCCACCCTTATAAGCATGAGTAAAATAATGTTTAGTACTTATTTATTTGCTTCACACAGAGATATAACTAAAAATAGCGATATCTGGAAACATAAGAGAAAACGATACTGAAATATAGCACCTCGTAGAAGTTTCAACTGTATCAGATGAATATTTCCACTTTTACAATACCCAGAAATTGTACCCAAGAGCAAATTTTTCCTCCGACATTATACAGTAGTGGTTTCAACCACCTGAGTATGACAAGCTCGGTCTTCTGCAATTTTATGCCAATACGAGTTCCTAAATTCCAATGACTTGCTCGCTTCTAAACTTTACGCACAACAAGTGTTTTCATGCACACCTATGACATACAACACAACGTTTTGTTTCCTGTATATCACAGTGACAGTGAGCATATACGTTGCTGAGCGGACTTCGATACACTTGCGTTCTCCAACACATTGATTCACACTGTCTCTTAATATCCCCTAACGTAAATGACAAATTCGGCCTCTGACCGGGGATTCGTAACCCACAAACTTTAGCGTGTACCCAACAAGCAAGTAATGCGGTCAACAGTAAGGAATAGTAATTCGAATCCTTGTAAAGTGAGGAACTCGACCGGGTGGACAAATACACTCCCACAAAGAATTCAATTGATGAATTTTCTCTTTACACTTGTGAACTCCAGGCATAATGAAATGTGGGGATACCTAGCATAATTTCTCCCTTTTGACAGCTCAAATAAACTCACTCACCGAAGAATTTCTTCACTCCTATGTATAACAATAATTTCGGTTTCCGTTGATCCCTTGACACTGTGGTAGAAAACTTTTCTTGGAACTTGGCTGTTGGTCAGTAATTAAATTGTTAGTGTTCAGCTTGGGGAAGAAGAGAGGTTCAACAATTATTTTTACTTGACCCAATTTGGTATGGAGGCTTGGTTATATTATGGCTCTATCAAACAATCAACCAACCCACACTTCTGCTAAACAACAAACATGCCCAGAATATCGAAATCACACGTTGAAGCTTCTACCCATGCTTAAGGTATCTCTCGACCCTCCTGAAGATGAAATTATGGAAATTATATACTGACAAACTCTCATTCTCCGGGTGAGAATAACATTGTTTCTGCAATAAAATTCATGGATAGACGACTGCTTGGGCTTGAGGAAGCTACGCTCGGTTTCAATGGAATTCGTCTTTCAATACACGCATACCACTAGACAGCGCGTTCAATAGAACTTGGACAGCGTTATGAATCAAACTTTATGAACCAAACGTTATGAACAGTGTTAAAATGACTTGGACAACATATGTATACCTTGAACAGTGTTCATAACGTTCAACATTCACTTAAAAATGCATCTGATAGAGGGCACAAAAGGTGCAGACTTGTTAGATAAATGCATAAAAGACTAATTTCAGGAGCCGGACTCGATAATTTATTCCCACTTAGAGATAGTCTCTCTAGTTTCAGAAGCGCCCCGATTGCAGCGGGAGACAGTGTTTCCAGTGGAGTATAGTAGAATATGAAACCTCTATGACACTGACGCAGTGAGACAGTGTTTGCAACAGGTCAGAAGAGCAGTGCAGAATGGCAGAGACATACTGCAAATGTGATCGACAGGGGCGTTACACTCATGAACCATTCAATTTTCAATAGCAACGTAATGCACCATTACACTCATGAACCATTCAATTTTCAATAGCAGCGTAACACACCATTACACTCATGAACCATTCAATTCCACTGCGCTTTCATTCAACCACAGGTCGATATTAACACATCGATTTGTATGACTTCCATTCTTTCATTTTTCCAATTCCGATTTTCTTCAATCTCTGAACCAGATTCAATTTCAACGCAGCTGCTTCTCTAAGCATTCCGTCACATAGCTGCACTTTCAATGTGTTATCCAATTCTCACAACTCAACCAAACAGCGTGTGATCTTAAATTAAATTCAATTGAAGTTTTATGTAGCACACATTGAACATCGTGCACAAACTCAGCACTATATATCACAGCCAACACCAATTTATTACTACAGCAAATGCTCAATCGATCTCGACATACATCGATCTTTCCACAGCTAAAATTGATCACGCATTCAAGGTATTATAAGCGCCATTTACAATTTGATTGATATTGAACCCAATTTAAGAAACTAAATATACAACAGCTTCCAATTAATTGCCATTCCACAACTTTGATTCAGGCTTGATTCAACGCCTTCTTACACTCAAACAAATTTGCATTATAGTTTTGACAATATCGACATCGATTATTCAAATCGATCTTCCAGTCCTTACAAAATTCAACTAATTCAATTGTCCTTGAATTCATAAACACATCCAATACAAGTGTGCATCAATCAAGTCTCAATTTAAAAAATTAACACCCAATTTCTAAAACCATCAATAAACTCTAAAACACACTTATCATATTAATAATGAAAAATACTTACAAA
>APFE031605951.1:0-14616 GCA_000404065.3 Pinus taeda | reverse complement strand
CCCCCTCATCATATGCTAGAGCTTCTGAAGATATGCAATAAAAGTACAAGCCTTCATGAATCAAATACCTGATTATTCATGACATTTCCTATAATCAATGACTCTATGATTAGTCATCTAACATAATGGGGTTACACATTTGACCCAAAATTTTACATCAATCGCCCAAAATAGTGGGATTACGTACATAGCATGACCTAATCCCAATAACCCATACATGACTAAGTTTTACAATGATTATGACATGGGTGTTTTCATGACCTTTACATCAAGAGACATACATGACATCTATAACCATAAACAAGAATCTCAACAATGAAGTATCCTTTGTAGAGAAACCATGATACTCATCAACAACCACCATGCTCCAAATGGGCATATGCAACACAATTAGAAGCATCAAGAACATCCTGATTATCAAGAAGAGATCAAGCCGTTAACACTATGTAGCATCATCATGTGGCCAAAGATGCAATATATCTAAGCATACTAAGCAATTATAGCAACAACATAAGATTTTTGCAATAAGGCTCTATTAGTAACTAATCTCCTTGAATTCTTGTCATCAAGGTCAACATACATTCTACATATATGGGAAGACCGACAATATTCAAGTAGCAAGATCATATCAATATCTTGGACCACAACACCATAGGAAGCATATACAAATTTTCTCCATGCACCAACAACTAAGGGAACCTCCAACATCACAAAACATTAAGAAGAATATAATAGATTAACAACATATTGATTATCAACGGACATCAACAGTAAGGATACTATACATATATTCCTCATCAAGTGAATCACAAAGACTTATTTATACAATAAGGAACCATCCATAACTTCATCACATGCAATCCAAACATCACTGATAACCCATGTCATAGTGACAGTAGCACATGTATTTTCCAGTAGTGAATAATAATAGGATTGATGACAACAATAAAAACCATGAACTCATCATACGAAAAATCATGCAATAAGGAGTGCTCAAGAGACCATAATGCCAACAATGAGCCATTAGATGCATAGAGGATGCTCCCCCTAAACTCGTGCCAACTTTTCATCATCAAATTTGATCACATTATATCCTTCTCACCAACAACAAAGAGACAGATTGACAGTAGTGATAAAAAATTGCAAGAATTCATCACTCATCATGAACCAATATTATTTCACACATTTCTATAGGGACATCATCAACAAACTGCAATAGACCATTGTTAGATCAAAATTCCAATAATGAACTAATGGAGGCATATGAAAAGCTCCCCCTAAATTTGAGCCACTTCTTTATCACCATAGAGAAGCATATGTGACTGTATAAGCCAATAACCACATATACACGTGACTTTCATTCATAAGAAACATGTACAAAGTATGCAATGTTTATTTTTCCTGCCAACATCTCCCCCTAAATATGTTTGTTCCTAGTCACAGTCACTTTATTAGACAAACATAATAACATATGGAATCATCATCATTAAGGCACACATGCATAGCTCCCCTTGAGATCATATTCCATTGATCATGTGGACCTAATAGTCATCATTTATTTTCCATGAGGTTGCATACATCTCATTTACTTCGACAATCTCTATTAGAAGTATGCATTAAATACACTAGACTGTAGTAGGGTCTATCTTCCATACATCTCTAACTTTTTCACCTTCTTCCTCCAAATCTGCCTGCGATTCCTAATCATTCCTTCAAACTTATCCCATCTAGTGGAACTAGAGGATAGCTTGCTTCCATTTCAAATGCTTGACCTAGAATTAGTTCCCTTATGCCCAAATGAGTTACAAGAAAAAAAATATCCATAAAACCATCTCTTATACTTGGGGATCGATCTTGGTGAACTTGATTCAATTTTATTTTAAGGAGATTTGTGTTATTCCTTTTTATTGTCTTGTTGATATGAAACCATGTGGTTGTATCCAATGGATGTATTAATTAGAGGAGAGAATCGTTCATCGATAATATTCTCTTGTAATTCAGATGCCTTTACCCATTTTTTTGTTTTCTCATAATCTTCCCTTAGAGTCATGACTTCCGATTCTAATTTTTCACAATGTCTTTCCTTTTCTTGAAGTTTCTTTTCTAAGACTTGTATTCTTCTATTGGATGCTTCTAATTGAATATTTTACATGTTTATTTCCTTGACCATACTTCTTTATTTAATTTCTAGATCTTTATTTTCATTCTTGAGTCTATCAATTTATTTCAATGCTATCATTAATCATGTTCTTCGCAACTACCTAATTCACTAGTTCATTCTAGTGTCAGAATATGAATTTGTATCTTCCTAATCATCATATGTGTTTTGACTCTCTTAATTAGAATAAAAAAAATTCTTGGCAGAATACTTCTTTTTAGCATTTTTCTTGTAAACATCATTACCCTTTTCTTTCTTATCACAATTTTCTTTATATGGACACTTGGATGCATGGTGACCTAATGTTCCACAAGTAAAACATTTAAAGCAAAGTTTACCTTTAAATTTACCAACTCCCACTTGCATCTTTCTCACAAAGTTAACTTCTTCCTCATATGAAATGTAGCTTGTATCTTTAGGTTCTTCCTTTTATTTCCCTTTGTATGTGGCTTTGAAGGTTGCTTCTATAATATCTTATGGTTTCCACTTTCTCATATCATAAGTTGTTAAGATCCCATGAATTTGTTCTAGAGTGAGACTTTTCAAATCATAAATTTCTTCAATGACACATAATTTGGCATCGAATTTTTTGGTTATTGATCTCAAAATATTTTCAACAATAGAAACATCTTCAATATTATCAATGAATCCTCTCATTGTGTTAATAATATCCTATACTCTAATGAAAAAACATTACAATGATTTCATCATCAAGCATTCTTCATACTAAATTCTATATGATTGAAGTTTAGCATTTTTTACCTTAGTGTCACCTTCATATCTTTGGTCAAGCTTTTCCCATATTACTTTAGTGGTGTTTAGCATCATGACTTTCACAAATTAGGATTCTGTTTATCCTCCCAATATAACATTTACTTCTTTTGAATTTTTCTCATACTTTTGCTTTCCCGCATTTTCTGATGAGTAAAGTTTGGATACTGATATCCATCTTTAGCAACTCCCCATACATCAGCTCTTAGTGAATGCAAATATGATCTCATCCTGACCTTCTAAAGCATAAGGTTGGTTCCATTAAACAAAGGTGGATTTGCAGAAAATACTCCTTCCATCTTGCTTCTCCCTTTATATACCCCTTTAAGTGATCAAGCTTCTTTTGAGGGACCTGCTCTGATAAGAATTGTTAGGAAAAATACTTGGACAAGGTAGTGAATCAATATTTTTAATTTCACTTTAACCTTTAATTTCAAATTCAAAACTTTGTATGCTACTGTTATTCAGACAACTTGCATGTGTACACAACTTCAGTGAATGCAAACTGTGTATATACAAATTACTAACTTTTTAACTTAACCATTTCATAATTATTTCATTGTCCATTAATTAAGTAGTAACCATGAGTATTAAGATAAAATAAACCATCACACATAATTAACACATAAGGATTATGAGATTTTAGGTGGAAACCCATGTGGGAGAAAACCACTACTATTGTCGTCTTTGTCTTCTCTCTTTTTTTATAAATAAAATATTATTACAATTTTGTAATAGTGAAGACTTTTACCATCATGCAGGAACCCACTTGCAAGAGGCTATGAACTCCACACGTTCTCCAACTCCCACTAGAAGGGAGCTACAACCCTCTAATCTCATTTACTAGCTATTACTCAAAGGGATCACCTACCCCCTCAACAAGTTTTCTAGCTACTTCTGGAAGGAAGCTCCAACTCCCTTACTGAAGGTTTCAACCCTCAACACCCTTTGTTGACTAGGTTTCATAATTTTCATTCTAGATCTGTCTGTCTCAAATACACATGAAAACTTGTAGGCCACCTTTCATCAAATTTTCACACCGGACCCACACCAACAATAAGCTCAAACTTAATACAATCATTGAATCAAAATTGAATACCAATCACAAATAAACTGAATCACTTAATATTGAACCAATCCCAAGTTATCAATCAACAAATAACTGATCAACACCAATCAAAAATTCAATTTAATAGTCAACCATTCATTAATTAATCGCATTGTTAGATACCAAACAATCATCATAGAATCAATGTGCAGTCATTGCAAACCCTCATCAAATTGAATTCGATATATATATATGGATTCTCTGAGCCAAACCTACATATATATGCACTTTCTATGCATAAATCCTACTTGCATATCTCATGTTACTAAATACTGAATAAAAACAAACTAAATCACTGAACCATTGAATCACTAAGTAAAAATTCTAAATCACTGCATCATTCAATCACTAAATACCCAATCACAAGTTTTTAGCATCATCACTAATCAATAAGGCACAACCAAGTCAATCACATCCATACTGTCAAATACAAATCATTCTTATCAAGACATCATTGTCGCATAACAACAAGTAAGATATAATTCATCAATTGTTCTCATCAAGTTGAAATTCAAACCTTGGAATATATATGTGACTTCAAATAGCCAAATTTCATATATACACACCTATCATGCGTAAAACTCACGTATATATTTCAAAATACTGAATACCAAAACCCAAGTCAACAAGTAATCTAAAACAAATTATTTCATAATACATACACAACTATTGCGGGGCATATTTGTATATGTCAACGACTATCCAGAAGAAAAACAATGTACAAATATTTAAATTACTAAATCAAAACTTCACTACAAATCACATGTCAAACCCAGATCTCTACGCACATACATATCTTAGAAAATATATATATTCATAATCATAGTTCTACCATAATCACAGATCTTGCATTGTTAGTCATTTAAACATTATTCAACAAGTAAATCAATTAAGCATATATTCAATAAAACTTTAGATCTTTTAGATATGAGCCTTCTCCTTTCTCCTTGGTACACGCCTATTCAAAATCATATCATACAAGAATAAACCATTTCATTTAACACGTAACTCCTTGATCTTCATCTCCTTATATAGCTTTTTCCTTTGCCAATACCACAAGAAAATCCTTTGGTAATGTTGATGGTATTTGTTTGATTGGATCAAATAGGCATTTCCACCACAGTACTATAGGAAATTACCATGGTAGTAGCTTTTGGTTTCCTATTTTCCATCGTTTGGATTATGTACATGACTTCTTTTCACGGAACCTACATATGTATGCGACTCTTCTTCACAGGGATCGCATGTACCTTTCAAACTTCACGCTTTCCACACATTATATAACTAAATTACCAAGTATCTATAACACATGTACCATCAATCATGTCATGTGTAATAGGCTCTATAATCATCATATTATAACCAAGTTGACATCAAGGATATGTTTGTCAAGAGGTTTCCATCAAGGAAAAAACATTATCCATAATGCCAACACTATTGTTTTCTCAAAAATGTAAATACTTGACATATCATTGTCAACCACTAAGAAAGTATATGATTCAATAATTATTACTCTCAAAAACTAAAAAAGTATTTTAGTGCACAAAGAGTTTTTACAATAAAAAATAAAAAAAGACTAATGTTCCCTCTCCCTTTACAAAAGGTGGATGACACATTATGTTCCCTCTCCCTTTATCATAGTTGGATTCCACATGAAAGGGAATCTATTTAAATTGAATTCTTAAGGAATTTATCATATAGTCCTTATTATATGGATTAATCTAGACTAATCATTTTCTTTCAAAAATAAATGCAAACCAAATTAAGAAACATTTTGGTCCATGCCCTGCCCAAGATGGTTCTACTCATTTTCAAAATCCATTTATGCACATTTACTTATTAGTAAAGGTGGAAAATATGAATCTTTATGAGCCTTCTATGTTGGATCAAGAAACTAAGGAGAAAATCATACCTACCATAGATAACGTAGCACTAGAAACCTAACAGAAGTTAGTAGAATATATAACTTTTCATTGCATGCCCTCTGGTAGATCAAGTTGAAAGGAAAAATTTGAAGTAGGAAAAAATCTTACACTAGGGAGAAGGTAGAGGAACATTTTCCTCACCTCGTTGAACAAAAAAATTCTGGGGACTAAAAGGCTTCGTAAATGGGTTTGTATGATCTAGAATGGTTCATTATATATTTTTTCATCTATCTTGGTAATTTCTAGGTCAAAATTTGGAGGATTGCCTTGCATGACCTATTTTACTGGCAAGTCCTTGCCTCAATATTTATGGCTTGGAACTTCCATCGCAATTTTGGTTCACCAATTGGCACTAATTGGGTTCAAATATTTTTGAGCATAGCTCATGATCCCTTGATATTTTTTTATACATAAAGACCCTAACAACAATTCAAAAATCACCTCCATTAAAGTTTGTATGCAAACCAAGTGGATGTCATGCCATCTCCCATTACCCACATGAGGAATTTTAAGAATATTCTAGAAGGTTCGAAATCCTAATCCTAATTTGATGCAAGCCTGGCCTGCAATACCTAGGATCTTCTAATTTCTCTCGTGGAAACTTGATTAGTTCACAATGATCATAGGACCATTAAATCTCATACGAAAGCTTTCATTTAATTTAAAGGGTCAAATGACTCAGATCTAGGCTCTTGCATTGTAATGGCTAGATAATATTTAAAGATTGAAACAACAGAGGACAGATCGCCGTCACAGGCTATGTAATAGCATGAATTTTGGCCTACGAATTCCTTGCAATGCTTGTTGTACAGTGTCAGTAGGCATTCTGTAGTAAGGCTCTCAGTACATCAGTCGATACATCTGCCATAGGGTCGATCCCATCATGTTATGGTGCGTAAGCCATCTTCACTCGCTGATTTTTTAAATCATGACACAATGGTAGAGCCATCCTTTACATGGGCATCATAGTTAGCACCTCACTGACATTTGTTGCCCATGCTGCTTCAATTTGAGTAGGCTCGGAACTCCTCTGTAGTCCCGCCATGACTTATGCGTTGAAGACTCATTCCTCTTAGCTTCTTCGCTTTGTTTTGGCCTTAACCCTAGAGGCTCCTTTGTGTTGAGTTGTACTGCTGCATTGCATGTTGACCATTTGCACCTTTTGGCCTAGAGCCGGCTTCACTTGGACTCGTGTTTAAGCCAACTTTTGACCATGATGACTGCAAAATCAACCTTGCATACCTTTGACTTCTGCAACTGGACACACCTTGACCCGTGGAAGGAACATACCTTTGAGTGTCACTGACCAGTTTTCACCTCCCTACATTGAGCATAGGAATGTTCCATTCCCAGGAACTAGATCATCTGTTTCATTGACACTCGTTATTTCCACTATACCATAGCATTCTTTTATTATTTTTTGAGCTTAACATAAAAAGACCAAAAAATTAAATATTCCAAAAAGAGCGGGAACGGGACAGTATTTCCATTTATTATTAGCAGCTAGAGCCAGTCATGTCGCCCTTGAACAAAGCACTCAAAACAAATTCTCCTCCATTTGGGCGGGATTTAGTTTGACTTAGGTACGCCTTAACCTTGTTATTGAGTCAATTCTCCCCCAATTGGTTATATCTTCCAATCATATGGAGGGTTCGTTCGTGCCTCCTACATGACGAACTTATACAAAGTCATCATATGCTGCCATATAGTCACATTGAGTCGTGCTTTTGTTCAAGGGAAGTTAACCTGAGTCGGCCTCTCTGCGGTGTCTCTTGACTCATTTTTCAGTCGGCCATCCTGGTTTTCAGTGTCATGTCTATTATCACATCAGTTATATTAGTCCTTTACTCATGCCGATTTAAAAAGGTCTCCATTGACTTCTTGCTGGCTGGTCTTGTCCTTATCGACGACGACATCTTTCTCTGAGGATAGGCCTAGAGATGCACCCTAGCCCTATTTTCATTATTGATAGGTTACCTTGTGCTCAGCATCGATCAGTATCATGGGTCTTTGACTGAGTGCTTTCCCTTGTGTTCGACGTCAGTTTACATTATCACACATTGGGATTCATGCAGTACCTTGGTTTCCATTTGACCCTATTGGTGGATACCTCGCCTCTGTGTCAGCTTTCATTATTGGTTGGTTCAGAGGGTTTCTGCCTGTGCGCTAGCTACATCTTGTGTACGCCGGAAACGTACTTCGGTTCGGTTACTACATCTTCCTTCATCCGATTCCTTCCACATTATTGGCCTACGGGTTACACTCGCGCTAGATTGATGAAGGATGCCTTAATGCCTTCCTTCTAGCGGATCTTTCCCTATCGACTCCGACTCATTGCTCTCGGGCAAAGATATAGAGTCCATTTGGCAGTACCTTGGGGTTTGCAGTCATTAGTGGCAGATCCTTCGCTATCGACAATGAGAAACCATCATTTTCTCCTGATCGATAGATTATTATAGGTGTTCGACTCCAGCTCATCTATTCGCACTTGTTGGATTGTACTGGGTACCTTGACGCTCATTATCATTATCGGTGAGTAGTCTCGCATTTGTTAACGGTATACATCAATGACCGTTAATCAAACGATTTCTCACATGGTCGACTTCAGATCATTTATTCCCATGGTGTAGAAATGTGCCACGGCGTCGGTGAAGACCTCAGGTTGTATCAGCATTCATTGGTTCACTTGACAGTTGCTTCTGTTGCTGCTAGTTGATACCACTCCACCTTATATGTTGCAGTCAGTCATGGCGACATTCTATATGCTGGCACCTGAGTTTGCAGTGTAGTACCATCCTTTTCCATCATGTTTAGTTGGTACCTTTTGGGATCAGCCTTTGATATCAGTGATTTGTTGTATTTCTCAGCATCATTGACAGTTTTATATGTGATATTCAGACATGTACTTGTTCAATCATGATCGGATGATCCATTATGTATTTTCCAGTCATTTATACTTGTATACTTAGTGGATCCGCTTGTACTTGATATGTGGACATGCTTTGCTTTCTCTAAGCATGGGTATGCCCGCCTCAGACAATGTTTCTTTTTTATCTCCTTTTGTGGCTTGGTAGGTTGAATTCTGGTGAAGTCCTCCTCGGTTTTTGACATATTTCCTTTCCATGTACTTGCTTAATACATTTCAGCCATCATGTACCCCTTATGACCTCATATATTAGGGGGCATCTGTTATAGCTCCAAATCTCACTCTTATGGTTTGTGATGCTACACTCATGGCCTAGGGCAACCCCTCCTTCCAGACCTGGTCCAAAATTTAAAAAACAGTGTTTTATTTCTTATACGCGACATTGCCCTGAGTTAAACGCGTGTATACGCGGGTAGGTATATACCCAACCCACATATATGTATTAAAACACTTAAAAAAATATAAAACTCCTTAATTTTGGGCGGAGATCGCGGGTTTTACCTACTGATCACCCGTTAGTGCCCGTGGCCCAACTGTTCCCAACCAACTCCCAACTAAAAAACTACTTTGGGAGAGGTCTAAAAAGACCTCAAAGGGAAGGCCTAATGGGGAGGAGAGAAGAGAGAGAAAGGTTATTATACTGAGATTTTTCCCCTGATCATGTTTGAAGACCCTTGTGCCTTCTGCACTTCCCCCATTTGTATAGGAAACCTTTGTTTCCTTGTGTGTTGATGTTCATCCACCACTTATTACATCGTGGAGAGAGTCATGGAAGGAGATATGCTAAAGGCTTGAGGCTGGACGGATCCAGAATGAAGCTTTGCTTGGAGCCTACAAAAGGTTACTCGGGTGAATTCATTCCTTTTATGTATTCTATTTGTCTATAATAAAGAAACACGTCTTGGTTCCCGATATAAACTTTCTTTATGTTCATGATATTCATGTTGGAATTCATATGTGAATGGTTGTTTAAAGTTCATAACTAACTTCCTTTCTTTATAACATAAAGATGGTTTCTTCATAAGTCTTTGTCCATATACTACTGTGTTCTTTGGAATTGGTTGTTGTGCAGGACAAAGGAGCGAAAGGGACTTGAAGAAGGGTTTGGAGCCTTGAGGACTTTCTCAAACGTAGGACCTAAGGTACGCTCCCTTATCATAGAATTTTCTTATAATAGTATAATGGCTGTGTGAATGTGTGTTTCTCTGTTTAGACAACTTTCAGTCTGCTAGGGTTTCACCCAAAAAGCCCTAGGGGAACATTTCCCTAAACACACTATATCAACATAATACACGTGGAAGCTCCCTCATCAATCACAGTCCTAAAACAAGGTCTATTTTTGACTAACACTAGAATCTGGAAAGCCATTTGATCCGGTAAACGAGGTGTGCTATTTTCTAAATCGAAGACTATGAGGTTTGAGTCCTGAAGATCAATAGCTCCTATAGCCGACAATAGCATTTTACGTTGTGCTGGACAAGATTGTAGCACTTCCAAAGCCAACATTGCTGAAGGTGAAATAGCTAAATCTTCAACAATGTTATAGTTCTGAGCAGCTCTCTCAAAGTATACCCTTAGCGGGCGGTTTGATTACTAAGTCGGGATTTGGTTTCTCGATCTGTAGTGGATCGGAACCAGACAAAGCTGAGGTTGATGGATTGGAATTAGAAGATTATGCTTCCTTACCACCAAGAGGACTCTTACTTCCATAATCTTGCGATCATGTTGCAATCCTTACATGTGACATCATCATTATGGGCTCTTCCGAGGCACTAGAGGAAGAACCTATCATCTTACTGTCTTGATTTGGAAAAGGATCCTTCAAAACAGCAGGTGTTTGCGAACCTTTGACAATTTTCGCAAACCTCGGCATGATGTGGACAATCTCGTGTAAAATGCTCCTCATCGCAGATGAGACAAGGATAGCAAGTTTTACGTTTCACGTCAGTAGATTTAGGTTTATTGGATTTCTCCTTCGAGTTTTTCTTATTCTTCTTCTCGCCTTTCTTCTTACCATTAGATTTTGATTTGGTCGTAGATGATTCCAAGACATGAACATTGGCAGAAATTTCAGGTGAAGACTCTCCCTTTGGGGAATCTGGTAAAGTTATAATAGGAGAAGAATTCTTGGAGGATTTCTGCTTACTCTTGATATTAATAGTACCAATCATACCATCAGTGGCATGAGACCCTGAGGTAGGTGCAGCTATTTGATTTTGTTTCGGAAGGTCGGGGATTTTCTCATGTAACGTACTTGACTCCATATAAACTAAGTCAAGGTACTGAGCTTGAGCCATTACTTTCTCTTCGGTAACCACTCCTGCCTTGGCTACATCTTCAGTTATTTTGGGTAATAACGATTTTACAAACCATTCTACCAAAATTTGGTCCGGGATAAAAACTTTCACTAAACGACGTCAACGCCGCCATTCATGAATATGGTCTGAAATATATGTGGATGTCGACTACTTTAGTGAAGTTAATAATTCCGTGCCATTGTCATATCAGACTGGCAGCTGAAAATGAGTAAGGAAGGAAGTGGCTAACTGACTAAAATTGTAAAAAGAGCCTCGTGGCAACTCAATGTACCACTTGGCTGCAAGGCCAATCAAAGTGCATTGAAAAAGATGAAGACCAATTGAATCATCTATAATGGAATTCGATGCACACCAGACATGGTAAGTCATCACATGATTAGACAGATCTTCTCCTAACTTCCCCTCAAACTTTGGTATATCACTGGGCAACTTATTCGGCACTGGCAACGAAAACGTAAGATAATTAATGGGATTGTTCGTAAGGCGTGACAAGTTAGGCAAATCCAAAGTTGCTATAAACGGTAACTGACAGTTTGGATCCCGAAAACTTGGGGTCATAAGACCAGCCCCAGGAGGAGGATATCCAGGATAACTTGGTATCGGATTCGCATCTGGGATATTATATCCTCCTGGAAAACCAGGATTAACTGGACCATACTGGGGTTGTTGAGGTTGTTGATATGTATACCTAGGGTACGGTTGATATTGATAAGTCGGATTCTGCACAACAGGGCCGAATTGGTACTGCCCCTGGTACGATTGATAAGTAAATTGGGGTTGATTTGTGACAACCGTACTAGGCCTAGGTTGTCTTACAGGCATGGAAACCGGAGTCTGGATTGTAGGTCCAAACTGCGGTAAAGAGGCCTGAGGGGTTGATGCAGGAGTAGTAGAAATTGGAGTCGCTGATACTCCAGAAATGGGTGGAGTGGATTGAACAGATACCGCAGCAGTTGCAACAGACTTTTGGGACAGAGTTCTAGGTGAACTAGGCCTAGACTGATGAGCTACCCGAGGTGTAGTAGTTTGAGTAGTAGGCTGGACAGGTTGATGGGGTGAACTAGAAACAAAAGATTGTCCAGATTGAAATGACAACTGCACACTGGGTTGCAGAGTCTGTTGATCCCGCACCACATTCATTCTGGGGTATGGACCCATAATAGGTTGAGCATATTGAGGACCAAAACCAGGTTGAGTGTAAGATTGATAATTATATGGTACATTTCGGTGTCCTTGAACAAATGATTGACCTGAAGGTGGTTGAAAACCTTGAGGTTGATATTGACCTTGAGGTTGTACTGACCTTGAGGTTGGTATTGACCTTGTGGTTGGTACTAACCCTGGGGTTGGTACTGACCTTGAGGCTGGTATTGACCTTGAGGCACTTATTGATATTGGGGTTGACCTTGAGGTACATATTGATACTGGGGTTGACCTTGAGGAAGATATTGTCCCATAGGGACATACTGTCCTTGAGGTTGCCCCCCAGGCGGTAATGGAATACCTTGAGGTTGCCCCCCAGGCAGTATTTGAGTACCTTGCGGCTTCCCCCCAGACAGTATTGAACAACCTTGAGGTTGTGGATTAGGAGTAGTACTAGACATCATAAGAATCTCTTCGACACTTAACGGTTTAGTTCCGTTATGACCAGGAGATACTGCATATTCGATGGGTTGAGGAGATGCTCCTGAAAACGTACCAGATAAAGATTGATACCCAGGAGGAACAGAAGGATCCCCATGTAAAAATGTTTCTGGCGTCTAAGAAAAAAAGGATGATTGTCTCAACATATTCAAAGGAAGATAATAACCTCTGGGTGTTGGATGGAAAGGAAATCGAGGTGGTGAATACGTGAGACCTGGATTTTCTAAGAAATTGGTCAACGAAATATACCAAGCGTCACCTCTAATGGGACTATAGAAAATGGATTCACACTCCCTAAGTTATATAGTCGGTTGATTTTCAAGGATGCTTATACCTTCGTTCGGACTCGAACTTACAATTTCTTCAATGGAAATGAGTCCAGAAGGAAAATTCTCGGTAATAATATTTTCTACTCTGGGTGAACTAGGACCACTAGAAACAGGAGAAGCAAATCCTGAAGATGGAGTAGCAGCAGGTTCAGTCTTAGTTTCAGAGGTTTCAGGTTCTTCGGCTAATGAGCTAGTAGGAGTGATACTACCAGTAACCTCAGAAAATGAAATCGGTTCAGAAATATGTTCTGTTGCTTGCACTAGATAATCAGGATGTATAATCAACGAAGACTCTCTGGCCTCCAGTGACCCAACCCTACTTTCACTAGGTGTGACAAGGGCTCGCAGCCCTTCAAGTTGACTCGGTGTAAATTCCGGAGGCTGCCCTCGCAGTCGACGGGATTGTCTTGGTAATTCAGCCACGATTAATTATTTAATTACTTCACACGAAAACAAAGAAAATATCAAGAAAATCACCTAAAGTCTCTAAAGAACCAAACAATTTGAAGCACACACCTAATAAATCTAGGAGATCAAACCACACACAAACAATATCTTTCCAGATCGAAAACACTAGTTGGTGATGAAATCCAACGTCGCGAAATTCAATACAGAAATGGCGGTTGGAACAGTTACCCCGACAACCTGCTTAATGAAACAAACTGGCATAAGTTTCTTCACTATAACCGTCTCGAGTGAAGATAACCCCCCAGAGAGTCCAAGTGAGTCTAGCCGACATCTGCTCCAGGTACAGTGGGATCTTCCCTCCACCGTCACCTAGGAAGGAATCCTAAAGATTATGGTCACTAAGGTCACCAACGGAAACAAATATACCTGGGGGAACAGTCTACGATCTGATACGCACGCAAAGGCAGAGTAACAAGCTCAATCCCCTTGAAGGCTCCTTAACATAATCCAAGGTTTACCAACAAGTGACCCCAGGCTCCTCGATAATGGTCAATCTGAGGTTTACCATTTTTAATACGTGAATATCTTCTATCGTTCCCAATGAGGAAGGATTGATTACCTCACTGGTTCAGATATGATCTCGTGCTTCTCCTTTAAGAGGAGCTTTCCTAGAGCATAGATGAAACAATTGGATTTTTTCCTACCGAAAGATCGACTACTTGTTTGTTTTAACTATCTTGGAGAGTTAAGTACTCCCTACTCCAAGATACTAGCCTAAGCTATGTTGGTGATAAGAGCCCTAGAAATGAAAAAATTACTAGATGGATTTTAATTAAGTGCTGTGTTATTTAGGCTGTTATTACTCAAAAGGGTAAATGGATATGAAACCAACGATGTTATGACTCGACCCAAAACTGAATGCAATCGAATATGATAATGTAATTTTTTCAATTCGATGAATCCTAACTAAAGTAAGGAGAGAGTTTCCATTCACTTCCAACAATGCAAAAAATTGATCATTAAGAGAAA
>APFE031605950.1:20550-80959 GCA_000404065.3 Pinus taeda | reverse complement strand
ACATGCATCCAGGGACCTACAATAATTTTGATGGCTTCTGGTAACTCGACCTCCAGATCTACCTCCACACAAATTCTGGTGCAGTCGCACTGTTCTTTGCTGTTGGCCTTGTCTATAAATTTCCCAAGAGTGTTTCCTATATGTTTCAAAGCGTCCCAGTTCCAGTAGTGAATGGGAAGGTTGGGGAATCTTACCCACACCGGGACCATTGAAGGCACATCTAACGCCGGATCGAAGTCTAGCGTCCATTTATTTAGGTACAGGCCTTCAGGGCCCATGAAGTAGGGGCCATTCCTGAAAATGAGATCCTTGTTCTCTTTCTCAGAAAATTCAAATAAGAAGTATCCTCTTCCGAGGAAGTAAGAGGTTACCTTGTTCTTTATCAGAGGAGCCCATTTCCTAGCAACCCAGTTCTCTGTTGCTTTCTGGGAAGGCCAAAGACCTGTAAACTGACCGACCAGAGCCCGATCTGCCAGTGATAAGGCTACCTGAATCGGACCTTCAGGCGGTAAGGCGATCTCAGGGATATCTTCTAGCTTTTTCACGAACTTGGCAGCTTCCACATATTTCTTCTTGGGTAGAGAGGCCAGCAAGGATCTAAAGGCCTCAGTGGCGGAAGGCGGAGGAGGGAAAGAAGATCCCTGGGGGGGAGTCACCTCCTCCATGGGGAGCCAGCAGACCCAGCCAAATCGGTCGTATTTTGAAGTCAGGCCCTCGGCGGTTGGCCGCAGATTGAAGTCAAACCCTCTGCAGGCACGCCCGCAGGGATCAGTAATCGCAGAGAGTGGGCACGATCGCAGTCTTCAGAACGCGCGAAGTGCGGATCTCGCTACAGAGCAAGAGCCAAGTCTCGCAGGTTGTAGAGCCTCATGAACTTGCAAAATTTGTGAAAAAACCAATGCAAGTTGTTAGTCATTCACCAAGAGTGTAAAGGAGCCCTATGATTGTGTAGTTCAAGGTTAGCACATTCGGGTGAACTACATTGGCTAAGTGAGAAGGAAAAGAACATAGGACTTGCAAGAGGTAGGCATGTGGTTGCTTCAAGGGTTAGATTGTGCACATCTATTGGATAATATGAAGAAGGCAATATTTCCTTAGATTCATTATACATTTGTAGGAGAGTTGCAGGCATGAGGCTACAACTCCCTCATTGTGTATTTGCGACATTCTTCATATAATAAAGTTAAGGCATCTACCTTGGGTGCCACATATATATATGTGTGTGTTGTGGACTCTTTATGATTGTTGGATACAACTCCTTACATTACTGTACATTGATTGAGAGTAAAACATATTGCTAGGATTTCTTAGAGGCCATAGTTGAAAGTAGGCTTACTATTGAATGGAGTTGGTTGAGTAAGACTTAGTTGCACTGGACATATTGTAGCTTAAGGAAAATTTATGGGCAAACCTTAAGTAAAGCAACATTATTTAGTTGTAATAGGTGCACGTTGGCCAAGCCCCTACAATGGAGGCAAGAGAGTGTTGCACGACGTCAACTGCTAAAACAAACTTAAGAAAAACTCAAGTTTGCAACAACAAAAAATTCAAGTAGACTACAAGTCCATAACTTTTCCCTTCTTGAAATCATTCAAAACTTGGAAAATGGAATTCAAAGCCTCCCTCAACAAGAGTCTAATTAGATTTAAATGGAATAACTGAAGAGCCTTATTTACAATGTTGTGAACCAGGGGCTCCAAACAACTACCAACACACCAAACAAGAATAACAATGCTCCAAACAAACACCAAAACATAACACCTAACCAAGATAGTAACCATGAGAGACTAATCCAAAACCACTAAGAAAATACAAAGAATTGTCAATAGAGTTCAAAAGTGAACGCTTCCCAAAATTCTAGTTGAACCAGAGTCGACCATCACCGATTCTCCTCGTTGGACAAAGCATTTGCGCTCTAATCCATAATCCCACATTTTTCCTCCTACATATACACTCTACAAGGTTCAATTTATTGGCTAAACATAAATTATAGCATGTGTGGCGATGTCATAAGGGTGATGCACATTGAATCCTACCTCCATTTGGTTATACTATGATAGTATGGATGTCTTCACATATTTTGCTTAATGAGCTTGATATGTGGCACTACGCATAGCTGACATTAGACATGAACCTAGAGGATAACTTGGAAATAAATTCCCTTTTTTCCTTAGCCTCCCCTCATTCAATCTAAAGGCTTTATTAGCAAGGGTGTACTATTTAGACCCCTTAGGACATGGAAAAAGGTGATATCATTAAACTAAAGAGTATCCTTTTTTATTCTTGCAATGAAGTAGGCTACCTTACTATCAAATGAGATTTTATGATTGTTTATGAGATTAATAATTATATTTGAATTACCACTAAAAATCAATGTCCTCACTCTAGTCATATTTATAGAAATAAGTCACTCCACAAGAAAATATGCTCAATTTTGAGTTGTACGTGGTTGTCCCTTAAACTATTTATAAGATAGATTTTATTTCTCACAGATATAAATGAGGAGTCATTACACTTGCCACCAATGTATGATTTCACTTTTAATAAAACCTTATATTTATAATTAATAAATTCTGTAAATTCACCGTGCATAAAAAATAACATTAAAATCATAATTTATAAAAGGAAATTTTCATTTTATTATAATTGATTTCTAAAACAAAATTTATTAAATATCAAATTAAACAAGCATAAATAAAATAAACGTTCATCATTTTAAAACTACCTACATTAAAACTTTTTTAAATTATTATTAATCTAATTTTTAATTTCCAATTACTTAATTTTAAATATTATAAAAACTCTTTAATTAGGATAATATAATAAAAATTTTTAACAATCCCATAAACCTCTAACTAAAATTATTAAATTTATGAATATTAATATTAATAAAAAATAAAAGATTATTATAATTATAATTATAAATGTAATATCTCATTTAATTTATTAAATATACATTATTAATAAACAGTAAAATTAAAATATTATAATTATAAATATAATATTTATAAATTTACACTTATAATTAGGTATAAGCCTAATTATAGATTAGTGCAGCAGCCTCTTGGACTTATGGGACTGTGGCATAGACATGTGAGTCTGTATCTTTATATTCCTGCTCCCATGAATTTGAGGCCCCTCTTTGTGCCATTTTTCTGACAAAATTTTCAGGCTGGAACAAATGCTAGCTCATTCTTAAATCAGAAGTGAATGCACACATGGGTTCCACTATGGTGTTATGACCATTTCTAACACTCTGATTGTATGCATCTTGATCAAATTTTGGAAGAGCATTCTTCCCGGCTAGAGAGACCCAGCTTTCCGAGTTGCAAGGATGACCTGTTTGATCAGCTTCTCTGGGGAGCTTTGTGTATCTCTTGGCTATTCCCAATCCTTCATTTCAATGTAGGTAATAATTGAAAATCACCCCATGACTGCAATTAAAATTGAAAATCACCCCATGCCTACAAAACATGGAAGCTATTGGCCGATAACCATCACGGAACTGGGTATTATAATATCCTGTGGCCATGTTGATGTAATAAAGGCTAATTGTGCTGCACTCGAAGTCATGTCACTGTAATAAAGACTAATTATGCTAAGTTGGCATAGCCATTAAAAGCCTGTATTTGCACAAGATCACATGGAAGAGCAGGATAGGTGAAACAACACACTAGTTTAATTCCAACGATAAGTATGTTTTACATTCAGATTTTGCCTGCTACATTCATATTTTTTCTGCTCTACAAAAAGGTGTGCTTTAGGTCTAATTATGCATGATTGCAGCATCCTCTTGGACCAATGGGACCGTGGCATAGACAAATGAATCTGTATCTCTATGTTCTTGCTCCTATGAATTTGAGGCCCCTCCTTGTGCTATTTTTCCAACAAATGAGACGAATAACCTCCAATTTTCAGGTTGTAACAAATGCTGGCTCATTCTCAAATAAGTGAATGCACACATGGCTTCCACTGTGGTGTTGTGACCATCTTCTGGCAGTCGGAGATTGGCATTTCTAACGATCTGATTGTATGCATCTTGATCAAATCTGGGAATAGCATTCTCCCCGGCTAGAGTGATCCTTTAAACCTTCATCAACATTTCAACCATTTCTGTTGAAAATAGATTCCATTATCTGAACGAAGACTACATTAAACAAGCAAACTATGGAAATCAAATATATCTCGTGCCATATATTTAACCTTAATGCATACTGCACCTGGTAACAAGCTTCCTTAAACTAATAAAAATAACTAGTTAGGCTTGCTGTATATGGAGCAGTTGCAGAGCTTACAACTAGAAAACAAGACTGTAAACTTAAAACAAACAAGTGAAAGAAGGCTACATTAAACAAGCAACCATGGAATTCAAATGTATCTCCTGGCATATTAACCTTAATTCACACTGCACCTGGTAACAAGCTTCCTTAAACTAACACGAAATAACTCGTTAGGCTTCTGTATATGGAGCAGTTGCACGGTTTACAACTAGAAAACAAGACTATGAACTTAAAACAAACAATAGAACAAGACCCATTAAACCCTTGTTACCAAAGACAACCATTTGAGTCTTGACCATGTAAGATAGTACACTCATAATGTAAATAAATTGTAATGGTCTGTTCCCTCTCTTGAGTGTGCCCAATAGCTATGGTTAATTTCAAAATCCTTGAAAAAGTAGGGTCTGTATGTAGCCTTCCGATTGACAAGCTCGCATCTACAAAAATGAGAAGCACAAATTAACTAGTTTGGATATCCTATTTGTTTTGATGGCAGGTTACTTGCGTTTTCATGAATCAAATCTTCTGACACAATAATGCCAGATCAACCCAAAGTTACATACTTTTGCTGTATCTACTTTTGTTTTTAGCACTTCTATAAAAATGGAACCGAATGACGGACGTGATGCTACTGAACTGTAGATTTATAAAGCTGATTTCACCTGCCCTTCATGGTGATTTATAGAGCTGATTTCACCTGCCCTCCATGGTTTTCTTCTAGTGCAAAAATACTGACTTTGAGAATTTTAGATCCAGAGCCAAAGAAAGTAAGTGAAATTGTATTGAATTGTATCCTGTAACATTGCAAATATGATCAGTTTGTCCCATGGATTACCTTCACTGTTATTTGAATCCATCCCATACTTGACAGCAATAGAATTTGAAAAGATTAAGAAGTAATGGATTTCTGTGTGACGAGATTGCGACTTTATTTTTGGAATGGATTTCTGTGTGACGAGATTGCGACTTTATTTTTGGAATGAGCTGTGTAACAAAACATGCACATTTATATCTTCCATTGGTACATATTTTAGAGAATGGATGTTTTAAAGGGTTACAAGCCACCCTAGTGTTTCAAGGAGATAATTCGGATGAAGTAGATGTTTTTAATGACACAGAAAAGTAAGATCTTGTGTGTGAAATGCTTTTTTTCAAATTCTGAATATTCAAGGAACAATATTTTGACTAGGTTTTTGCTACTTCTTTTAATTAGGATCATCTTGTCACAGAGAAGAAAGAAACACAGCCTGTGTTAATGAATGAAATTTAATTATCTCCATATCACAAAGTCTCAACCTCAACAATTTGTTTGAAAGACATACTGTACGTTATAAAAGGGCAACGCAAGCTATTATGTGTTTGAACTACTATAAGAGGTTTTCTATACCCTCGGATGGAGAAGATCTCTGAGTATGTGTTTTTTCTTTATATTACTACATGTAAGGAACAATTAGTTTTGCATAGCTCCAGCATATATTACAAAATAAAAAGTATGAAAACAACCAGCTTAGTATAGATCCACATTAACTTTGGAATTACATGCTAACATAGTTCACTTCAACTTTAGATATGCCTATGTTAAATTTTGATTTTTTTTAATTTAGCAGGGTCAAAAACACGAACTGCAAGGAGTGCCAAACAAAATGGATATCTCTGAGTACCCAGTAGATCTGGAATAATATGGCTCCGAGCTAGTATAATCTCCATCTATCGTTTCGAATTGCAAGGAGTATAATCTCCATCTATCGTTTCGAATTGCAAGGAGTGCCAAGAAAAATGGATATGTACCCAATAGATCTAAATGATATGGCTCCGAGCTAGTATAATCTCCATTTATCGTTTCTTAATAGATCTGGATTAATAAGGATTTAAAGCTATTAAGGAAATGGAGTTAGAAAATATCAGATGGAGAGAAGTGGTTGTAAAAAAAATTTCTATTTGACTTTTCTATCAGTAAGAAACCCAGCAAGATACTTGTACTCAAATCACTTTTTAGAAGCCATCATCAATGGTTAAAAAATATTTATGCATAAAAACAATATATCTTATAGTATTTCTATGAAAAGTAACCCTAGCGAAATTTAACCCCAAAGTCTTTCTTTATTATCCAAGAAAAAAATTACACGAGCTTCTTGTTAACCACACGACTCAAACTATCCATTTCTGCGACACAGACATAATCCAACAAACCAAGCAATTTGTAATAAAATAACCTAACCAAATAGTTAGGATTATTCCCAAATTACTTTTACATAGACTCGATATATAGAACACTAAGATTCGCCTAAGATCCTAGCGACATAATCCATTCCAGCTTTGGGGTAAGACTGAAGGAAAACTGTGCCGACCATGAGAGAATGGATCGGTGAGACAAAAAACCTCACAGAATGGCGATTGTCACTAGAAAAATAAGTTTACCTAGATCGTTACATACATGACACAGATTTGTTGAGATTATTTACATTATACACATGCAGAAAGGGTTTACATAATATCTTGGAAGTCACGCTGATGATGATAGTTGTACGGCACGAACACATCGATCTGACGCTATCCTTTCTACGAAAAAAGATGTACTATTATGGATCGTTGACACGTAATGTTCAACACTCCCTTTATCCCTGTCAAAGAGCAAAAAAATCAACTCAGACAAAACCAAAAAATAAAGTCACAAAACAAAATGATTTCTCACAATAAATAGAGTTGAAGCTGTATGAGCATCGACTTCACTAAAGGGATCATCAGCCAACTGAATCCTCTATTTTTGTCCTCCACCCATATTCAATTCTCTCTCCCCAGCCTTTGTTATGTCTCCACGAGCAAAGCTCTCTATATCCTTTGTCCATTGGTTTCCCATAGAATATGTTATCTTTGACAGTCCCACTCTGAATCCAAACTGTTTGTGCCAAGTAGGCAACACTACCATATACTTGAACCTGCACGCAGTGCAATCAAAAAGTTTATGGAAGAACTTCTATATAAATATATGTGCCACAAAACAAACTATAGAAAGCAAAGAAACTGCATCTAAAATTTTGTCGAACTATTAGATGGTTAGTGCTGCTCAAGAATAGTTTATGTTCGACTTACATCTCCTGAATTTTTTGGGATTTCTCCAACAATTGTATATAGCCGAGCAGATTTCACTGATCCACTGAGCCACAAATTGCTACCTTTTCTCCCTTTTTTAATTTGCAGATTTATTCCCTTCAATGTTATTTTTTGCAGTTGCAGTGAAGACTCCCGGTCCCAACTGAATATACCTTGAAGAATTTCGATGATATACTGGGATCCAGCGAGTGCTTTCCTCACAACAACATCTTGTCTCAGCTCAGCGTCTTGTAATAACTTGTCCAGACGATCTCGGAAGACTTTAACTTGAATTAATATAGCCAAAACGTCAGCTAGCAGTCTCACTGGCTCTTGCATGACATGGAACATTGCAAGACTGTAAATATGGACATGGCAGTTAACAGTGGATCACCTATGATAGCACACCCTGAAAAAACCATAGATGCAGTAATGATGGGTGACATCCAGTAGAGTATGGTGCCATGTGTTCAATTAACCTGTGCAGAAAACAACAATTTGAGCTCGACAACTCAAAGATTTTCTATGAACTCTTTGAATTTTTCTTCCCATGCTTGTAATTTGATTATTTTCATACTTGAGAATTTCGTATGTTATTGTGAGTCGTTCATCTTATGTAGTCATGATCTCAGATTGACACTTCTAGAGGAATTTTGATAATCAAAGCACATCTAGGATTTTTTTTAATAATCAAAGCACATCTTCTAGGATCCCTTTCGGCTTAATAGCGGACTTGTCAACCATTTGAAGAACAATGGAGGTTTGCCTTGACATCCTTTGAAGATTTAAATTCTCCATGATGTCTTTCGTCATGACATTGATGGCTCCTCCCAAATAAATATAAGTGTACTCTGGGATGAGTGTCTTCTCCATGCAAACATCTACAACAGGTCATGGAGCAAATCTCCCAGATAGAACTGGATCTGCATCTGCCTATCAGATTACTGGTTGCGATATCAGCAACAAGAGCATTAGATCTGTTATCTCATCTATAGGTGTTGCTAGATGTGAGCTGCAGGAAAGTGAAGCTTAGTGAGCAGAGGGTAAACTGCTTCATGTGGTTGGGCGCTGGCGTCCCTGATCAATAAAAACAACATGAATCAGTAATTCGGCTGGTATACTGTATGCATACTTGATTTAACTAATTATCAAACGCATCATACACATTATTCATATATACCCCGGCTTTGAGATGGTACAGTTGCTTTGGTTTATTTTCATTTAGATAAATATTAAGATTACCATGTAAATCGAAAAGCTTCATTCTATGAAATAACAATTAATAACAACGCCATATATAATTTCCAGTATTATGACTACCGCTTCTGCTTGCTTCGCTTTTCCGGCTTCTTCTTGCTTGGCTTTTCACGTAACTAGCACGCATGCCTTTAGTCGTCCGCGAAGCTCGTCCCCCTCACTCCCACAACAGACACTGTAATTTGGGACATCCAGATACATCGAGCTCCTCCAACCACGTACACTGTTCAACACCTTCCACTTCTTCTAGCTCCAAGCACCTATGAACATTTAGCACTCTAAGCCTTGTCAACTGCCATAACCCTCTTATACTCTTTAGCTTCACACAGCCGGTTGCGTAAAACTTCTCCAAAGAGGTCAACGTTTCCATCCTCGGCAGCTCTTCGAGCTCTAAGCATCCACCAACATTGACCAGCCGAAGCTTTGTACACTGCTCCAACCCCCTTATGAACTTCGCCTTCACACAATCATATGCGTGAAGCTCCTCCAAGGAGGTCAACGTTTCCAGCCTCGTCAGCTCTTCGAGCTCTGAGCACCCACCAACATGGAGCTCCCGAAGCTTTGTACACTGCTCCAACCCCCTTATGCCCTTCAGCTTCACACACTTATATGCGTAAAGCTCCTCCAAGGAGGTCAACGTTTCCATCCTCGGCAGCTCTTCGAGCTCTGAGCACCCACCAACCTTGAGCTCCCGAAGCTTTGTACACTGCTCCAACCCCCTTATGCCCTTCACCTTCACACATTCAAATGCGTGAAGCTCCTCCAAGGAGGTCAACGTTTCCATCCTCGGCAGCTCTTCGAGCTCTGAGCACCCACCAACATTGAGCTCCCGAAGCTTTGTACACTG
This sequence comes from Pinus taeda, assembly GCA_000404065.3. Classification (NCBI taxonomy): domain Eukaryota; kingdom Viridiplantae; phylum Streptophyta; class Pinopsida; order Pinales; family Pinaceae; genus Pinus; species Pinus taeda. The sequence continues at coordinate 71,485 of APFE031605950.1, read as the reverse complement.
CTCCAACCCCCTTATGCCCTTCAGCTTCAAACAATGAAATGCGTGAAGCTCCTCCAAGGAGGTCAACGTTTCCATCTTCGGCAGCTCTTCGAGCTCTGAGCACCCACCAACATTGAGCTTCCGAAGCTTTGTACACTGCTCCAACCCCCTTATGACCTTCACCTTCACACATCTAGATGCCTGAAACTCCTCCAAAGAGGTCAACGTTTCCATCCTGGGGAGCCTTTCGAGCTCTGAGCACCCACCAACATTGAGCTCCCGAAGTTTTGTACACTGCTCCAACCCCCTTATGCCCTTCAGCTTCACACAATCATATGCGCAAAACTTCTCCAAAGAGGTCAATGTTTCCATCCTCGGCAGCTCTTCGAGCTCTGAGCACCCACAAACATGGAGCTCCCGAAGCTTTGTACACTGCTTCAACCCCATTATGCCCTTCAGCTTCACACGATCATGTGCATGAAACTTCTCCAAAGAGGTCAACGTTTCCATCCTGGGCAGCTCTTCGAGCTCTGAGCACCCATCAACATTGAGCTCCCGAAGCTTTGTACACTGCTCCAACCCCCTTATCACCTTCACCTTCACACATCTATATGCCTGAAACTCCTCCAAAGAGGTCAACGTTTCCATCCTCGGCAGCTCTTCGAGCTCTGAGCACCCACCAACATTGAGCTTCCGAAGCTTTGTACACTGCTCCAACCCCCTTATGCCCTTCAGCTTCACACAATCATGTGCGTGAAACTCCTCCAAAGAGGTCAACGTTTCCATCCTCGGCAGCTCTTCGAGCTCTGAGCACCTAGCAACATTGAGCCCCAGAAGCTTTGTACACTGCTCCAACCCCCTTATGCCCTTCAGCTTCACACAATCATGTGCATGAAACCTCTCCAAAGAGGTCAATGTTTCCATCCTCGGCAGCTCTTCGAGCTCTGAGCACCCAACAACATGGAGCTCCCGAAGCTTTGTACACTGCTCCAACCCCCTTATGCCCTTCAGCTTCACACAATCATGTGCGTGAAACTCCTCCAAAGAGGTCAACGTTTCCATCCTCGGCAGCTCTTCGAGCTCTGAGCACCCACCAACACTGAGCTCCCGAAGTTTTGTACACTGCTCCAACCCCCTTATGCCCTTCAGCTTCACATAGTCATGTGCGTGAAACTCTTCCAAAGAGGTCAACGTTTCCATTCTCGGCAGCTCTTCGAGCTCTGAGCACCCACCAACATTGAGCTCCCGAAGCTTTGTACACTGCTCCAACCCCCTTATGCCTTTCAGCTTCACACAATCATATGCGTAAAACTTCTCCAAAGAGGTCAACGTTTCCATCCTCGGCAGCTCTTCGACCTCTGAGCACCCAACAACATTGAGCTCCCGAAGCTTTGTACACTGCTCCAACCCCCTTATGCCCTTCAACTTCACACAATTATGTGCGTCAAACTCCTCCAAAGAGGTCAACGTTTCCATTCTCGGCAGCTCTTCGAGCTCTGAGCACCCACTAACATTGAGCTCCCGAAGCTTTGTACACTGCTCCAACCCACTTATGCGCTTAATCTTCACACAGCCGCCTGCACAAAACTCCTCCAAAGAGGTCAATGTTTCCATACTTAGCTCTTCCAGCTCACAGCACCATCTGACATTTAGCAGCCTAAGCTTCAATGTATGCTCCAATCCAGATATGCTCTTCAGTTTCACACAACTCTCTGTTATCAACTCCTCCAAAAATTCTGGCAGCTGCAAAGGTACCTGCAAATATTCAAGGTTCAACAACAAGAAAGATATTAGAAAACCGTTGGCGGTTTAATCTCCAAAAAAGACGACGTTCGATATCTATTGAGACGTTGTGGCATGATATTAATTACCTGTGATTGGTTTTCAGTTTGCCACAATGTATTGAGATCGCTCTCAGACACATCTAGATGCCTTAAATTTTTCACGGACACCCAGGAAGGCAAAGAAGAGTATGGACACTTTCTCCAACGCAACCATAAGATCTCTGGTAACACTGTCCGCGAGATACGTTCCATATCTTGCGACTCCACCATCCCCAATATGCACTCCAAAACATCATCTTCAGTATCAAGAATTCGCAACCTCATCGTGCCAATACGGCCCAAGACATAATCACCATATTTATTATAATCAGTTCGATCCATCTTCAGTCCCCGCACCATTAACTGATTCTTTTTGAAAAACGATCGTCAAAAAAGACGATGAATTAAAACGATGGTTATTTTTGGGAAGTACCATGAACTAAAAACCGATCCAAACTTTTATGAATTGAACAACTAATCTATAAATTGATTGATTTACTGAACACTTACAGATGGTTGCTGCCATAAAAAATCAATAACGTCCTCTGTCCAACGCCAAAGACGAAAAGGCGAAGTTTTCTCCCCGATTTCTCTTCCCAAATCTCGCAGATGGTCATGCATATGGATCAAATTCGAACTGTCCACTTCCACGAGACATCTATCCTGTAGATTTTGAAAACCCCGCCTTCCTTTCCAGCCTGATGCATTCCATATGTTTATGGCTGTATCTCTGTTTTGTCCACTGAGAAAACATGCAATGTCTAGGAATATCTGTTGTTCCTGGGGATCGAGGGCATCGTAACTAATTTTGAGCCTTCCCTTTACCTCACTGGGAAGACTCCCCAGTTCGTCTTCCCACTTTGATATCTCTTTTTTGCCGTAAAGATGTGCCCCTATCACCTTCAATGATAAGGGCAATCCATTACAATATTTTACAAACTTATCTGTAAGATCTTGAAACACTTGAGGCGAATAGGCTTGGTTGAAGGCATGGGAGCAGAAGAGCTCTTCCGAGTATTTTGTGTTAAGCCCAGTCAACATATAAATTGATGGTATTGCCACTCTTGCTCTTATGAGAACATCCCTATTTCTAGATGTAATCAATATTAAACTCCCAGCAAGGAAATCAAGGGCTTCAAGGGGCAAAAATGCTCTGACCTGATCCTCATGGTCTACGTCATCTAAAACTATTAAAGCTTTAGATGATTCGAGATGCTTTGTGGGCATCTCTTTAGCTGCATCAACCCCGTCTACTGGATTATGGGATCGAGTCATAGACTTGGAAAGTTTGAGATGCTCAATGAGCATCCCTTTACCTTCATCAACACTGTGTATTGGCTTATCGATTCGAGCCAAATCCTTCAAAAGTTGTGTCTGCAGCAAAGTTAAAGACTCATCTTTGATGTCAGATAAAAAGCAGGATTTAGGATAACCTGATTTCATCCTATTGAAGAACTGTTTTGCTAACGTAGATTTTCCTACTCCACCTAACCCTGTGATCCCCACGATCTGAGGTTTTCCGCTTTGCGGTTGGTGCAACAGGACTGTATTCTCAAAGTCTGACATCTTGTCATCCAAACCTGTTGGATATTCGGCCACGTGCAGGTCTGGTTTTTTCACCATTTTCGACAAACATTCAACTACCTTGTCTAGCAGCTCCAAACCCAACTCCTCACTGGTTATTGACAAGAAAATAAATAAAACTAGTGAGATAAACGTTTACGTCGTCTATTTATAAAAAATAAAATACTGCCATATCGAAAAAGTCAAGGCTGAGTTCTCACCCATTGCGCACCTCCAACTCGAAACCGTGATAGTATGAAACCCTAGAAAGTGCTTTTCTCCAATTTTCAATGGTGTTGGAATCATGTCGCAGCGTCCCATTATCATTTGTCTTCTCTGCCAGTTGTTTTAGGTTTTCAGCATACTTTCCCTTCGTCCACCGAAGGTCAGCAGGCTTAACACGGTAAAACACAGGGACAATACAAGTATTTGACTGCAACATCCATACGAGTTCATCTAAGCACCAAGATGATTTAGCATAATTAGGAGAGAAGATCGCCACATGGACGGTGGCAGTTTTAATAGCATGTTCTATTTGATTGACGAAATTGTATCCAGGTTGCATTTCAGGTTTATCCAGAAATGCCCTCAAACCTTTGTCGTGAAGACGAAGGTAGAGAGACCTGGCGAAGGTTTCCTTGACATCATCACCTTTATGATTGATGAAAACGTGGTACGACTGAGAAGCGGTGGAGGCGGATGCACGCATTGCGGCGGTGGAGTCGCATTGATCGGTGGAGCTGGATGCTCCCGCTGCGGCGTTGGAGGCGGAGGCAGCGGTGGAGGAGGATGCGCCGCTCGAGGTGTATGTACCCACTTCCACGGTGGAAGCGGAGGCAGCGGTAAAGGATGCTGCAGTGGAGGCGCATGGATAGGTAGAGCAGGATGCACCCACTGCGGCGCTGGAGGCGGCGGCAGCGGTGGAGGAGGATGCGGCGCTGGTGGTGGATGCACCCAGTACAGCAGTGGAGGCGCATGGATCGGTGGAGTAGGATGCACCCACTTCCGCGGTGGAGGCGGAGGCAGCGGTAGAGGATGCAGCAGTGGAGGCGCATGGATAGGTGGAGCAGGATGCACCCACTGCGGCGCTGGAGGCGGAGGCAGCGGTGGAGGAGGATGCGGCGCTGGTGGTGGATGCACCCAGTACAGCAGTGGAGGCGCATGGATCGGTGGAGTAGGATGCATCCACTTCCGCGGTGTAGGCGGAAGCAGCGGTAGAGGATGCAGCAGTGGAGGCGCATGGATAGGTGGAGCAGGATGCACCCACTGCGGCGCTGGAGGCGGAGGCAGCGGTGGAGAAGGATGCGGCGTTAACGGAGGCACCCAGTGCAGCAGTGGGGGCGCATGGATCGTTGCAGCAGGATGCACCCACTTCCGTGGTGGAGAGGGAGGCAATCGTTGGGGAGGATGCGGCCCTGGAGGTGGATGCACCCAGTACAGCAGTGGAGTCACATGGATTGGTGGAGTAGGATGCACCCACTTCCGCGGCCGAAGGGGAGGCAATCGTTGGGGAGGATGCTGCAGTGGAGGGGGAGGCAAGGGTGCAGCAAGATGAACCCATTGCAGTGCTGGATGTGGTGGCAACTGTGGAGGAGGATGCAGCGGTTTGCCAATTGGTAAATAGAAAGGGAAGGGATGATCGACACAAATTTGAAGGGATGAAAATGAATCAGGGGTTTCGAAAAGCCTGAAGCGTCTCGTGTGCATATATATGCATCCAACCTTAAAACAACCCCTTCACCGTGGTTAATGCGCGGTTATGCACCCACTGCATCTCTGTCGCTTCGTTGGGCCCCGTGGGACCCTCTAATTTGGATTTTCAATAGGAATTTTTGGCCACCTCGATTTGCGTACTCGTTTGGATTATGGCAAATCTTTTAAATATATTTAATGCGCCAATCACCTAGACGACCAAGTCTATCTCTGGAACGTTTACCTCCCACCTTTTCCAAACCTTCGTTGTTTTGCTCTTGTAAGTGATGGCAAGTACCATACATAATGCTATGTTCAGGCTGAAAATAGGTATATATATATATAGTAATAAAGTAGTATATATTAATATATATATATGAATAAGAGTAGTATACTATATATATATATGAATAAAGTAGTTTGGAAGAGGTGATATTTTTATTTATAAAAAAATAGAAAAATTAGGATGATTTTGACAAAAATTGGGTTACATTTAATAAGTTTTTTAATGGTGTTAAATCTATTTCCACCTTTAAGAAAATAATTCAAACATTACCATGGTTGGATTTCTTGAAAAAAAATCTTTGGATTGTAGCAAAAAAATTTCTCTTTGGATGAAATCATTATCTCGTTAAAGGTCTATGTGAATAATCTTTCATTCATTCTATGTTTTCAAATTGAGCAGGAGATAGTTAAATTTTGAAATCCCAAAAAAGGTGTCGAGAGAAACAGTGATGTCTTCTTGCTCTTCAAAAATTTCAGAAATCCAAAGACAATCTGTTATTGTTGCTTTCATATTTGGTTCAGCTTGACATCATTTTGGTGACAGTTGGTCACAAATTCGTCGAGGGAATAAATTCATAGGTGAATCAGGAAATAATTGTTGCCCATTACCCAAAAACGGTAAAGACACCTAGTGAAGGTTTCCTTGACATCAATACTCTAATGGTTGATGAATATGTCATATAGTTGAGCTGCGGTGGAGGAGGATGTAGACATTACTAATTAGTAAATCAAAATAGAAATGGGAAGTATGGTCGTGAGGATGAGAATGAATTGAAGTTTCAAAAGCAATCATGTTTGAAGTTAAAACCTTAGAGATGATCATATATATATAAGTTAGTTCAACTAGTCGAGTCGTTGTCATTAAAGCAACATTGCTACTGAGAGGTCACGGGTTCATTTCTCTCAACACTCTCGGTGTTAGGCGAGTTTGTGGTTGATCCAGCAGGAAGTGATCTCTTTAGTAGTGTTGTAGCGACTATAACCATCCTCCAAAATTTTGCCTTAGCTTCGTTTTGGAGCCTCCCTACCAACCATCCTTAGCAGCATGTCTTGCAATGTCAAGTACATAGGTTTCAGCCGAGTTTCAAAGGCTTGCTAGCCTGTGCATGTCAACTTGCTTGTTTCCCATCACAGGCTGTCCTTTCGAACTTAGGCAATTTTCTCACTGAGATGTTCACTCAGAAAATTACGCAATTCTAGAGGGGAACTAGCCTTCCCTCCAGAAATTGCGCAATCTTGTTGGGCTGCCTGCTGGGCTCCAGAATTGCACAATCCATCCAGGTAGCCCTCCCTCAAAAAACTGTGCAATCTAGCTAGTCACTGGGATTCAACTCAGAAATTGCACAATTTTGGGAGGCAGTGACCTGCTAACCCCAGAAATTGCACAATTCTGGGAGGCAGTGACCTACTAACCCCAGAAATTGTGCAATGCCTGAGGGACAACCAACCCTGCTCAGCCCAGAAACTGTGCAAATCCCTCTCCCAGGCTTGCAGACTACTGCATGTGCCTTCAGGTTGATCAATTCCCTCCGAGACCGAAAAATCCTGATTTGCATGCATGGGTTGCTTTTTTCCAAAATAGCAAAAGAAACATGCGAAAAGCATCCCTAAATTTTAGGGATCTATTTTTAGCAGCTGGAGGTTACATCTAAAGATTTTTTTAGAAACTTCCCTCCAAGTGTCGCGTTTTCCCAGATTTGTGGCATGCGCGTCATAAGCCTCAAACTTATTTATTTGATGTTGCAGAGCTCATTCCTCACATCGATCTTGGAACTCTGACATCCCACAACGCATCTAGGAGTCTTCGACACATTCAAATCAATGTTTTCTGGGTAAGTCTATTTTTCATGTTATTTGCTGCTTTTCTGTCGCTTTGCGTATTTCGCTTTCTACGAATGTTGTTTGCTTGGTTTTGTTGAACGTTTGTTGTCATTTTAATGTATATTAGCTTGTAGAAGCATCATTTCAGTTTTTGTTTGCATCTCACTGTTGTTGCATGCATGACATTGTTTTTGCACTGACAGTTGCAATTGCGGCGACTCGTTTCACACACATGCATGTTTTCCCATTTTCTGAATCTTGCATTTACTGTTCGCATGCATGATCATTCACTCTTGCTTACATCCAGTCTCACCATGCATTCAAACCTCTTCATGTTTTTAGTCACCCGTCAGCGGGTCTAGACTGCCTTGGCCCGAACCTTGCCTCACCTGGAAAGAAATTGCGCAATCCTAGCCAGCACTTACCTCCACACTTGCATTGCGCAACTCTGGGAGGCAGTGCCCTATTGACCCAAAAAATTGCACAATGCAATTTTTGGGCATGCATGCTCTTGCTGACTGAAATTGTGCATTGCACAGTTTCAACCCTCAGTAGGCAAACTGGATTGTGCATTATGCAATTCCAGTAGTTAGTCAGCCTCCTAACAGCCCGAACTGTGGCTTGCATAGTTTTGCCAAATAGTCTCCTGGCCCCCCAGTGAAAATTGTGCAATATTTACTGCCAGTCACCTAGGTATGTTGCATGTTAGTCCTCAAATCTGTTTTGGTTTTTAACTAAAAAGTTGCTTGCCATGAGTGTTGCTATGTCTCCAGGTATAAAAGGTGTTCGTCCATCTCTTAGTAGTACATGTACAATGGCCTCCAAGAGAGCAGGGTCAAAGGACACCGTTTGAAGTGAAACTGGATATGCAGTTGAACAAGTGACTATGGGCCTGCCCGTTTACGAAGACACCAAGCTGGTCATAGACCGACACATCATTTTGAAATGGCAAGACATCAACGTTACATTCTCAGGCACATTCGAGGAAGATATGGAAGATCGCAAGGTCTATGTCAATATCCACAAGTCTAGCTTGTATCGGATTACATGCAGGTATCCCGCATTTCCATGAGCGGACATTATACATTGGATTGTCTCTCACACTGATCCTAAAACGATGATGTTGAGCAGTGTCAGCGGGATAGAGCTTGCTACCTTCAGGGCGAAGGACCATCAAGAGATGTATCATTTACCACAGCGGGTGATCACAATGGAGAAACCCTTCAGCACGCGCAGCAAAGCAAACTCTAGAGATATTTTGAAGAATTGGGTGAAAGAGCCAACCAAGTTCAGGACAACAACCAGCCTGGTTTACAAGACGAAGATACTACAGAAGGCATATCAGTACTTGGTCATCTTTGCATGTCGCTTATACATCCAAGAGAGCACAGAGACCTTCCCACAGTGTTGGGTGATTGCATTAGACCAACTAGCCAGCAAAGGAAGACCATGCAACTAGTCTGACATGTTGGCTCTTAGGTTGAAGGAACAAGTGACAAGAGCTCGACATCTGCCCAAAGGTCAACAAGCATAGATATACATGTTTGCATACATACTGGGTGCAATTTGTGCCCGTCAACAATTCCCAAGCTTGAAGTGGGCATGGACACCTTCGGAAACCATTGTGCACACTTATTGTAGATTGTTCTCCGAATGCAGCTTCCACGGAGTCATCACATAGTTGTCAAACCATTTTGTCACCCCAGTGTATAAAATGATATTTGAACAGGATCCACCTTGCATGTCGCAGGCATCAATGGAGGTGTTGATCGACATAGCATATTGGTATGCCTCACCCCTTGGCACCTTCATACAGATATACAGTGCGGAGAAACCTCTGCATGTTTTACCAGAGTTTTCCATGGACAAACTCGTCATGCAAGAAGTATTGTATCACATCTCGACAGAGTTTTCAGCTAGACTGCACAGGAATAAGAAGGCACCTTGGCCCACTCTTCCTTTGTGGATTAGGTTATACCAAATACAAAATCTCAAGCATGTTGATGCTGAGACGAAAGAGTTCAAAATATTTACTTTCGGCACTAAACGTTTTAATCCGTATGACCCGCATTACTTTGTAAAAGACCATTGTGCGAGAGTGCAATTTTCATGGATCCACGAGGCGTGTCGTTCGGCTAAGGAAGACCCGTGGAGATATTGTCACAGCTTCTCCAAGCTCAATGAACCAGTTGACATAGCTGTGGAATGGTTAGCAAAGCAGCGTGAAGCAACATCTAAGAGAGTACCATCATTAGCAACAACATACAGTAACAAACTTGCGCATGACAAATGCAAGAGAAAGGTTGAAAACAACGCAGAGGCAGAACAAAGTCTCAAGTTCAAAGCAGATCCACTAGTAATGCAAACAACTTTGGCAATTGAGGATATGAGAAGACAACGTAGCAAGAGGAACGCGCAAAGGAAAAGAGATAAATGGAGGATGGAGGAAGTAGAAAAGGAGTTGCAAGAGTTGAAGCAGCAACTATGGGAAGAACAAGAGTTGCGCAGAAGAGAGAAGGAAGTGCAGCAGGGACAGACACAACAGGATGCACAACATCATAGATTAACAAAATTGCGCCCATATAGGTTATCGACTCATCCAAGTAGTGGGCACATAGCAAATAGGGTGAGCAGTCACAGGAGTAGGACTTAGCTCAAGAGATTGAACAGATGCTAGAGCAGATGGATACAGATGTGGTGTAGCTAGAGTCCAAATAGAATATTGACCTCATGCCTCATAACCGAGAGGTCACCCCATTGGCTTCACCAGATCCAGAAGCAGAGCAAGTCCCAAGTGATCAAGGAGACACGAAGATCCTTGAAGACAATCTGGAACTAGAGATGCACAACATATATTTCGACGAGTCACAACACAGAGTTGTGCAATAGCGCTGAGTGCATATTCCGGATGTCCACACATCTCCTGCATAGTTTACGAAATAGGTGATCGTATCTGATGTGCGCAGGCATCCAATAGCATTGGCCGATGCTACCGGAGCATATTCCAAAGCCACTAGCTCAAGTATCTGATTCTTGATAGTAGAGAACGAGCGACTGGCTAAGGAATTACAAGCATCCAAGCAAGGAGGAGAATAGGTCACATCATCCACCAAAGCATAGTTGAAGAGAGCGATACTAGATGAAGTATCATCCCTTGAGATAGTCATGCAGATGTTGTATTCCAAATTCGGTACCATGCATAAGGCAGTTGTCCATCTCAATGGTTGGCAGCAGTGCTGTGCTAGGAGAGTATGCATCTTGTCAAATCTGCATATTGTTGTCAACTGCATGCAGACATGGACAATGAGATACAAAGGAGCCCCATTGCATTTTTCAAAGATGATGAAGCCCAAGGCAGTAGAGTTGAAGGCACGCATCCGGAGTCAGATCCGGAACTATGAGGAACTCCCGCAGCTCATCACCAGTTTGTAGGCTTCGTATGCATGGGTGTTCAGAAGCTTGGATGTCATTCTGTACGCGCACGTGATCCCATCTAATTGTATGCTCACAGAAGCGAAGTCAAAGAACCAAGTTCGAACAAAGTTGGACATGTACTTCGACGAGTCGATGTGTGTAGCCACCAATGCAAACTTCGAAATCAACACAGACACTATGCATAAGTATGTTGTTGGTCTGGCTGCACTGAAGACCATGATGTGAATGTTAGAAGACGAGTTGGACAGAGGTTCCAGATCAGTGGAAGTGTCATATCACATCTCAACAAGGTTGTCAGCTAGACTGCATAGGAAGAAGAAGGCACATTGGCCCGCTCTTCCTTTGCAAATCGGGTTATACAAGATTCAGAATCTCAAGCAAGCTGATGCTGAGACATAAGAGTTCAAAAGATTTACTTTCAACACCAAAAGTTTCAATCCGTATGACCCGCATTGCTTTATAAAAGAGCACTATGTGAGAGTGAAATTTATGTGGATCCATGGGGTGTGTCATTGAGCTGAGGAAGACCCATGGAGATATTTTCATAGCTTCTCCAGACTCAATGAATCGGTCGGCATGATGTGGAATGGTTAGCGAAGCAACATCTAGGAGAGCACCATCATCAGCAGCATCAGAGGGTAACAGGCTTATGCATGACAAAGGCAAGAGAACGGTTGATGACAGCGCAGAGGCAGAACAAATCTGCAAGTTCAAAGTAGATCCACTAGTAATGTAAGCAAGTTTGGAGATTGAAGCTAAGAGGTGATAATGCGACAAGAGGAACGCGCAAAGGCAAAGAGATAAACAGAGGATGGAGGAAGCAAAAAAGGAGGTGCAATAGTTGAAGCAGCAACTCCGGGAAGAACAGGAGTTGCGCATAAGAGAGAAGGAAGCACAGTAGGGACAGACACAGCAGGAGGCGCAGCAGGCACAGATTGCGAAATTGCGCCCATACAGAGCAGACAAGGTGAGCAGTCACAGGAGTAGGACTTAGCTCAAGAGGTTGAACAAATGCTAGAGCAGATGGATACAGATGTGGTGCAGCCAAAGTTCGAATAGGATATTGACCTCATGCCTCATAACTGAGATATCACCCCACCAGCTTCACCAAATCTGGAAGCAGAGCAAGTCCCAAGCGATTAGGGAGACATAGAGATCCTTGAAGACAATCCGGAAGTAGAGATGCACAACATATCTTTCGACGAGTCACAACATAGAGTTGTGCAATCATGCAGAGTGCCTACTCCGGATGTCCACACATCTCCTACGTAGTTTTCAGAACGAGTGATCATATCTGATGTGCGCAAGCATCCAACAACATTGGCCGATGCTACCGATCATATGTCGAAGCCACCATCTTTAGTGTCTGATTATTGATAACAGAGAACGAGCGAATGGCTAAGGAATTACAAGCAGCCAAGCAGGGAGGAGAATAGGTCACATCATCCGCCAAAGCAGAGTTGAAGAGAGCGATATTGGATGAAGTATTGTCCCTTGAGATATTCATGCGGATGTTGTATTCCAAATTCGGTACCGTGCATGAGGTAGTTATCCATCTCAACAATTGGCAGCAGCGTTGTGCTAGGAGAGCACACATCTTGCTTGTCAAATTTGTATACTATTGTCGATTGCATGCAGACCTGGACAATGAGATACAAAGGAGCCCCATCGCATTTGCCAAATATGATGAAGCCCAAGGTGGTAAAGTTAAAGGCACACATCTAGAGTCGAATCCAGAACTATGAGGAACTCTCGTAGGTCATCACCAGTTTGTAGGCTTCACATAAATGGGTGTTCATAACCCTGGATGTCATTGTGCACGTGCACACAATCCCATCTATTGGTATGTTCACCGAAGCGAAGTCAAAGAACCAAGTCCAAACAGAGCTGGAAGTGTACTTCAACGAGTTGATGCATGTAGCCACCAACGCAAACACTTTGCATAAGTATGTTGTTGGTCTGGTTGCACTCAATACCATGATGCACATGTTAGCAGACGAGTTGGATAGAGGTGCCAGATCAATGTACCCGGATGCAACGGAGGCAAGAATTCGCTTTCAACAAGATGTCACCATTGAGCACGTGGACACCATCATGGACTACCAAGCTTGGCATCACTTTGCCACCATCGATCATAGCGAAGATGTCGAAGAGTTGGTCTTCCCACAATTTTCTAAGTCATAGTAGTGTCTTGCATGGCTTGCTCACGCCTATTTTGTCTCCTATGGGTACATGTGCAAATTGTAATGTAACATCTTGTAAAAGTGAAAGACCAAGTGTCAATGGTTGAATGTAAAATTCATGTAGTAGTTGAAGAGTCATGAGGGTAGGTGAAGAGTTGCAAAGGGGAATGTCAAGGATCACCCCGCCCTTTTCTATTTATAGAACCTCATAACTCATTGTACAGACTTTTGGTGGCCAAACTTCCTATAGGAGTATCTTAGAGAAAGCTTGGAGTGTATTGTAACGAGCCTTGGCTTCTCCACAGTGCAGAACTAGTACATCTCTTTGGAGGAGCAGGCGACAGTGACTGTAATATTCTGTTGTTGGAACTAGTGGTTGGTCATGGATGTATTGTATGATTGGATCTTTCACTCTTAATATAACAAAGCCAACACGTTTCATGCATATGTTGTTATTGTATTTTAGTTGTCTCGGTTGCACTAACAATATATATATCTACTTGCTTACTTATGTATGTATGGACTCTTTCTATATATGTATGTATGAATCTTATTGAGATGTGTTGTTCGTTTAACCATCACTTTGGATTGTTGGTTCACCTACCTTACAACTTTTGATGTATCTTTGCTCGTTTGCTCCCTTCCAAGCTACGTGTTTCCACAGGTTTCCAAGGGGCACACTCATTCCACCTTCTGTGTGTTAGAACCCTTCATGCACCTTCCTTGGCTTGCTGCACTTGTCACACCTTTTCTACCAACAAGGACATCCTACTTTTCTCTGCGCGCAACCGCGGTCAAGGTGATACTGTATGACCCACTACTAGGACTCCTACACCAAATGGTTTGAGGCCTAGTTGGGACTTCTTATCGAGGAGATCCCCTTACATGTTGGCAGGTCCAGCACCGTCAACAAGTAGATCTTCCTGGTACAAATATTCCTTGGACATAATGGTCACTTATCTCTAAGGTTCATGAACCCCACACACACGCACACATATATATAACAAACTCTTGACCCTTGGTTAGTACAAGGTTACACACCTAGTGTAGCATTGTCAATTTGTCATGGTTATGTCGTTGCTTGGCTTCGTTGTGTCTTTCATGTCTATATTTTGATCATGTTCCCCATTATTATAATATGTTGGGATTTAGATTTCCTATATTTTTTATTCACATTTCCAGTTTTATAAGGCATTATATATTTATGCTAAGTTTTGGAGTTCTTTTTACTCGAAAATATGTTTGGAATTTTTTTGAAATGTAGAATAGTCACATTACCACTTAATTTGATTCCATCTTCATAAGTACATTTTGCGATTTTATAAGATTGTTGACGAGTTTTCACATACCCATCCATGTTTTTGATTCATGACCACGTTCTCTACTTTTATAATAAATTGGAAATTGGGTTCCTCATATCTCGGTCTACATTCCCTACTTTTTATAATATATACAAATTTAATCCATGAAGTGTAGATTAGTTGGTTTGCGTGGGGTTTAATTCCAATTAGGTCTCAGGTTCAAAACTCGTGGGGAGGGGTTGAGTATGGAAGCCACCTTTGGAAGAATTAACATTCCAAGGGGCGTCCAGGCTCAAGCAAGCCTTGCACAATCCTACTGATAGCATCCCATTGGTAGGTACATAGTTTCTCCATCTTGGCATAATCATGGTGATAATATCCCATTGGTGAGTAAATAAATTTTCCATCAAACTAACTAGCCCCTACCTAGATTCAACCTAATTACCCAAAAGAACATGTACGAATTTGGGTTTCCCGTTTGCCCATCCACCTTAATGTTCTTTCTTCACTCGTTTAACTCTAACATTGTTAGCATGTTCTCCCTTATCCATATCTAAACAAATCTATTTCAAAAGGACCATATGCATAAGTTTGGTTTTTGTTCCCATAGGAAAAACATAAGTATGGAATGGTGTTGTCAGACCCTCACATTTGGGCACCCACACATGTCATGAGTTGGGCAAGTCAAGTCATAAGACAAGACGAGCATTACATGATTTGTGATGATTGTGTGACATTTTGGGGTTTCTTAATTGAGCGAGTTGAGATGGTCGAGATGAGCATGTCAATGCCCAAGTTGTGTTGATTGAGATGAGTGTCCCCATGCATGAGTTACATTAGTCAAGACATACACACCCTTGTGCAACAATTTGAGTGGGGACGAGTTGACTCACGTGTTGAGCACTCGCCTGAATTTTAGGTTTCCTGTATAATGGAATGATTTGACCTTGTCGCCAACCAAGCCCACACAGCGCCATATTAGATATTTCACAATATGTTGGGTCAGATTCATGAGAGGAGGAGTTTTTACGCATGAGGTTGAGGCCTCATTTTTATAGCCATACGCTAAATTCTATTTCGCAACTGAAGGTGCGAACTAAAGGGTGGATAAAGTAGGGTGTTTTGCATGTAAATTTGAGGGTTTTGGTTGGGAGTAAACTATATTTTGGAGGAGTAAGCAAAGGGCCTAGATCTTGGATATTTTGCAACACTGTAATGTATTTGTGAAGCTTATATAATAATAATTGCGGGTGGATTGAGGGTCCCTTTTCCATATCTTGGTGTACATCTTTATGAGCATTATTGTAATTCTATGAATGTGACATAATATTGTAGCATGATGATAATGATGTGATGATTGGACTCTTGCACATGAGATGAATTTTAATTGAATATGGGGAATTATACTTGTTTATGATTGCATGTTAGATTCCACAGACATAATTTATCTAAGATGTGAATAGAAGTTGTGATATCCCTTGACGTGAAGCCTTTGTTGTAAATTTGTATTTATAGTTAAGTGTGACTATGCATTAACTTTAAAATACTTATTTGAAAATAGTTTATTAGTGTGATAAATTGATAAAGGTTGAATGTAAATCTTTTATTTACAAGTTTGTTAATAAAATAAATATCTAGAATTGATGTTGAAATTACTCATGGATGGATGAGTTATGATTGTATGATAATTGTTGATATTGATTACCACTCATTAAGTCTTAGGAATTTAATCTAAATCATTGAATTCTTAATGATCATCAAAGTAATTGGGTTAACAAGAATGGCTAATTGCATTGGACTCGGCTCCTGCTCTACAGCAAGATCCACACTTCACGGGCTTTGAAGACTGCAGCCGAGCCCGCTCCCTGCGACATCTGATCGCTTGACTTTGATCTGCAGCAGTCGGCTGAGACTTTTGGAATTTAGGCTAGGGTTGGGTTTCTGCTGCGTGGCTGCCCCTGTGATGGCTAGCCTCAGGCCTGATCCTATGGAGACGTTGGGCCCTTCTAAGGATCCGCCTTTTGCTCCTGCCTTTGTTGCCTTCAACCAGCTTCTTGCCGGTTTGCCTCAAAAGAAAAGAAGCGAAGCATCAAAATTCATTAAGAAGCTCGATGAAATTCCTAAGATCTCTTTTCCTCCAGAGACCCCCATTCAAGTAGCTTTATCTCTGGCTGATCGTAGTCTCATTGGCAAATTCACGGGACTTTGGCCTTCTCCGAAAACTACTGAGCAATGGGTCAGTAGGAACTGGGCTCCTCTGATCAAGCAAAGTGTTACCTCTTACTTTCTTGGGCGAGGGTACTTCCTCTTCTAATTCTCCTCCAAAGAAGACAAAGATCTGATCTTCCAAAATGTGTCGTATTTCATGGGCCCTCAAGGCCTCTATCTGAACAAATGGACTCCAGACTTCAATCCGGCTGTCGATGTTCCCAAGGTTGTTCCAGTGTGGGTTCATCTTCCAAATCTACCAGTCCACTGCTGGAACTGGGATTCCCTGAAACACATCGACAACTCTCTCAGGAAATTCATAGATCGGGCAAATAACAAGGATCAGTACGACTGTGCTAGGATCTACGTAGAAGTAGATCTAGAGGTGGGTCTCCAAGAGGCAATCAAAATCAAAGTCAGCAGCTGGTCTCATGTGTAGATCTTGGATTATGAGCAACTGCCATTCAAATGTAGGAAATGCCATGTTCATGGACACTTTACTAGAAATTTCCCATCCAACGCAGAGCTAGAGAATGGGAATGAAGAGGGTTGGAATCAAGTCAAGCGAGCAAAAATCAATCACAAAGGGCAGAAACCAGGAGGACCCTCTGGAAAAGGCTCTCTTCAGGCTAATGTTCAATGCCCCCCTCCCAAAAAGGTGTAAGAAAACAAATTTGATCCACTAAGCCAGCAGACAGAAGACACTCTGGAGACCGAGACCCAAAAACTAGTTTCTCCAAGCAAAGGTACTCCCTCAGCCTCCCTCAAAGGAGCTGAAGATCCCAAAGGTGTGACATTAGAAGCTGAGGAAGAAGAGAAGGAAACGGATGAGTCAGAGGAGGAAGGAGAAATAGGAGAGTCCCAAACCTCAGTAAGAAGATCTACAAGAGGCCGTAAAACTGACAGGGAAAAAAGAGAGCAGGAGACTTACAAAGATAAGCTACAGGGCAGCTAGCCAACTCTGGAAAAGTTGCTAGCCTCAAAGCCTAGGATGTTGAAAAACCAGCCCCAAGGCTCCAAGGGAGCCCACCAGAAACGTAAATAATGAAGGTCATCTCCTGGAATTGTAGAGGTCTGGGGAGTAAAGTTAAGGAAGAAGCCATGAGAAGCTTAATAAGAACAGAAACTCCATACATACTTCTCGTCCAGGAGACTAAGCTGGAAGACACAGTCTTCCTGCAAGCAAGCAAGAAACTTTGGTTTAAAAGTGAAGCAAGAGAAATCTCTGCCCGGGGCCCCTCAGGAGGGATTGGCACTCTATGGAACGCCAGCAAATTTGCAATCATCTCTGAGGCTAGTAATACGCACTGGTTGCTAATGAAAATGTAGAACTTGGATACTAAGGAAATATTTTTCCTTTTCAATGTATACTCTCCAATCAATTTCGGAGAAAAAAAGGATTGTTGGGATTCTATAAGGCACCAAGCAGACTTGATAAATCTAGAAAATATAATTATTGTTGGAGACCTCAACCTCACTCTCCATTCGTCTGAAAAAAGGGGAGGCAGCACAGTCCGAGATCTGGCAAGGGAATGGGCGGAGGATCTTATGTAGGACTGGGACTTGCTGGATACCAAACCTTCTTCTGGTAAGTACTCTTGGTCTAACAAAAGAATAGGTCCTGGTCATATTGCTGCCAGATTAGATAGATTTTTCATTCAAAGCTCCTATCTATTACTAGGACTAGAACCCAGAATGCACATTCTTGCTAGCAGTGTCTTGGACCATAAGCCCTTAACGCTAGAGCTCCTAGCCCATCTAGATCTGGGTCCCATTCCCCTTAGATTTAGTCCCCTCTGGGTCAAGGAGCCAAACTTCATGCAAACAGTCAAGGATTGTTGGAGCCAGCCTGTCAAAGGATCTCATTTTTTCATCTGGGAGGAAAAGCTTAGAAGGGTAAAATGAGTTTTAAAACGATGGGCCAAATCCCTGTCCAACCCTGTTACAGAAAGGAAATCCATTAAAGCCTCTCTTGCCTCTCATCAAACTCATATGGGGAGCGCTACAGTCACAGAGGAGTTGTTAGAACAAGAGACTCATCTACAACAGAGCTTTCATAAGGCCTACTTAATTGAAGAAGAATACTGGAGATTAAAATCTCGAAATCTCTGGCTCAAAGTAGGGGACAGGAACACTGCTTTTTTTCACAAACAAGCCCAGGCCAAGAAATACTTCAACATTATTTCTGAGATTAAGGAGGATAACGACAATCACAAGGATTTTTATGACATTAAGAAAGTGGCCTTTTCTCACTTCCAAAACTTGTACACTTACGATAAGAATCCGCTCCAACACTCAAAACTGTTATACATTATCCCTTCAGCAATTTCTCCTTGTATGAACAGGATACTTGAGGCCAAAATCACTAAAGATGAAGTTAAAAAGGCCCTTTTTGATATGGATCCGGACAAGGCCCCTAGACTGGATGGCTTCTCCGCCAGGTTTCTCCAAGTTTGTTGGTTGATTATTGAAAAGGACCTTCTCAAAATGGTACAAAAGTCCCAAAATACTCAAAAAATAGGAGGCAACACAAACTCCCCTTTCTTAGCCCTCATACCCAAGGAAAAATGTTCCAACAACTTCAGCAAATTTCGTCTGATTTCCTTATGCAATATGGGGTACAAGTTAATCACCAAAGTAATTGCAAATAGACTGAAGCTCATTCTTCCCAAAATAATTCCGGAGAATCAAGGAGGCTTCATCCAAGGAAGGAAGATCGTGGACAACTTCACCCTCATCCAAGAGGCAATCCATTCAATTCTTCTTCGAAAAGAACAAGGTATGGTGATTAAAATCGATTTAGCAAATGCCTTTGATTGAGTAAATCATAGCTTTCTTTTAAAAGTCATGAGTAAGTTTGGTTTTGGAGAAAACTTCATTAAATGGATCCGGGCATGCATCTCAGAGCCATGGATTGCTCCTCTTGTAAATGGAAGAGCCACTGATTTTTTCAAAGCTTCGAGAGGGCTTAAGCAGGGGTGTCCTTTGTCCCCTCTGCTATTTTTCATCCAAGCCTTTGTTCTTAGCTTCCTGTTAGACAAAAAGATGCAAGATCAAGAAATTAATGGACTGTGTATTGCAAGAGGGATCAAAAACATTAATCATGTCTTATTTGTGGATGACACTCTGCTGTTAGGTAATGCCTCTCTTTCCTCTGCCTCTAAATTTAAAGCAGTTTTGGAGGAATTCAGTGAGGCCTCAGGCAGCGTTGTAAATAAGAACAAATGCCACATCTTCGGCTGGAACACTTCGCCCAGATTTCTCTCCACTATTTCTAGATGTTTGGGTTTTGCAGCCTCCTCTTCTTGGACCTCTTTCAAATATTTGGGCCTCCATGTTTTTCATAAGAGAATTACAAGCAAAGACTGGCTCCCTTAGCTTGAAAAATTCAAGACTAGGATCCAAGCCTGGGGCTACTCCTGGCTCAACGCTGCTGGCAAATCTGTCCTAATAAAATCTATGCTCACCAGCCTCCCTCTTTTTCAATTTGTTGGGCTTCTCACTCTAACAATCATATTAAAAAAATGGAAGAGTTCATGTGCAGGTTCTTTTGGAAGGGCGGAAAACAGAATGAAAAAAAGATTCCTTTATTAGGTGGGAAAACATCTCCAAGCCACTTTGGGAGGGTGGATTGAATTTCAAAAATATCTGTCAGCAGAATGTGGCTATGGTTGCTAAGAATATCTGGAGAATCATTGTGCCCAAGCATGGTTGGGCCCAATTGTCTCTATGGAAAAAATATTTCAGAGGTCCTCGCTCAAGCTGTTTAGACAATGTGATTCATTTGCCTAACTCGTCTTTCCTCAGATTGTATGCTAAAGCTGCTCCTTTAATCAAAGCGCATTCCTACTGGATCCCAGGAAATGGCAAAAAGATCAATATTTGGACTGATAAAATCATGAATATGGACCCAATTGAAGATATAGCCTCCATCAGAGAGCTACGATGCTGGATGGATAGAGAGGGGCTGTGCTCATTATGGGATATTTCTCTTTGGAGCGACCTTGTTTGGGCAGGTTGGAAACGTATTGAGGTGCCTACCCATCTGCTCAATGAATGGTCCACGTTACTTGATCACCTTCACGGCTTGGCGCCCACGCACATGAGGAAAAGAGATTTGAAAGGCTGGAGGCCGAATGACAGAGGCTACGTTGTCTCCATGGGATATGCCAAGCTGAATGAGAGGCCTTACGTCCCGCTCGACCTAGCACCTTGGCAGGGTGTCTGGCGTTTTCCTTCATGGCCCAAGGTCGATTTCTTTGCTTGGCTTCTCTACCATGGCAGAATTCTAACGTATGACATTTTGCAGAGGAAAGGGTTCCATGGTCCCTCCATCTACTCGCTGTGCAAAGAAAATGCAGAAACAGTTGTACATTTAATCCTCGATTGCAATTTCTCTAAGCAGATTTGGTTCTCCTTTATTCATAATTTGGATTCCAACTTTTTGCTTCCTTGTTCCACTATTGATCTTTTCTCAAATTGGGCAATCAAATATCCTGGCCCACCTCCTAAAAATCAGGTAATCAAAATTGCATGGGTTATCCTTCCAAAGGTTATTTGTTGGCAGATATGGCTAGAACGAAATAGAAGAATTTTTAGAAATACTAATCAGAATCATAAGGCCTTAGAAATCAAGATTAGATGTCATATAAAGGAGTGCTTGACTGATATAAAAGATGACTCTAATCTCAACCAACAGGTCATTGCTTGGAGATCATTCCTTGACTTGCAATTTTAATCAACAGTTAGAAACGTCCCTCCTCTTAAAGATTGGCAAATAAGAAAATTTGAAATTGACTTCCAAGACTGGCTCAAATTGCACTCAAGGCACTCTCTCTTCTTTGATGGGGCAGCAAAAGGCAATCCGGGCAAAGCTGGTGCAGGAGGTGTTGTTGTAAATCCATTTGGGGATAAAATTCATTCCTTTGCCTGGGGGCTTGGACATTCATCCAGCATTCAAGCTAAGGCTTTGGCCCTCTTTCAAGGCCTCAAGATCCTCAAAGATTTAAATATAAGTGAAGCTAATGTTATAGGTGACTCCCAGATTATTATAAACGCAATGATTTCCAACTCCCCAGCGTCAGATCTCAAACTAGCAAGGCTGATATCTAGAATCAAGGGCTTGGAAAACACTTTTCAGAAACTAAATTACTACCATGTGCTGAGAACTCACAATAAAGAGGCGGACATTGAAGCCAACAAAGTTGCCCTCCTCTCTGCCGGGGTCAAGATGAAAGACGAAGAAGAATCATGGGAACCCATCCCGTAAGCTGATTACTACCATGTTTTATTGCCTGCTCTTAAATAAATTTGTTTGTATCTTCAAGTGGGGAAAAATCTCTGAAACCGAAAATATAGATGCCTTATCAAGGAAGAAGTCTTCAAGATTCAGCTGCATTCTCATCCTTAGCAGTGAGATGCAACAGGACACAGACGTCTGCTCTCAATGTAATCAGATTTTCGGCATTCAGGCCAAGATGAATATAAATGCCCCATAACCGTTTCTGTCAAAAAAAAAATGATCATCAAAGTAATTGATCATTAAATTCCCTAAAATATAGGAAGTTATCTTGGGAAGTGGGGAAGTGTAGCTCATAAACAAGCTAGTAACTATCAGCCACCAGTTGGGTGAGAGGGAGGTAGTTATCAACTAACAAGTAAATGGTAGAGAGGGTAATCCACATTTGGTCACCTTGCTGAGTAGAGGAATCACGCAGAGTTGATCTGGTGAGAAAGCAAGAAAGGACAAAGTGAAACAGAGTTGATTACTTGCAGTCAAAAATGCTAGGTGGGGTAATGTGGAGGAAAGTATCAAAGGTTGGGAGGAGCCAATTAATCACTGTATCAGTTCCAGACTTAAAAAGTTTCAAGACGATATTCTCAACTGTGAATTTGAGAAAATTTTGTGTAGCAGAAAGACTGTATAGGACTTAGTATTTGTTTTCTTTGTGAATAATAAGAAATAAATTGAAACAAATGATGTTAGTGAAAAGATAGAGATTTAATCCGTTTCAAAATTATTGTAGTAAACCTATTTATGTGAATTTTATTTACTAAAATTGTTATGGCTCCCTCAAAAGAAGTATTTTTGTTATAGGATATTGTGATATTATACTCACTAATTTCTGAATATGGAAATGGTAAATAACAACTTATATACTTGATGGAATTTATTTCCTAATTGGAAATAGAATGTATCATTTTTCTTTCATGCATGGTTACATGATAAGTTAAATTAACAAGTTGAGAGACTAACAAACAAAACTAGAAATACATGAAAATTTTGAATTACCAAAATATGAATAGTATGTCATAATAGTAATATCGATACAGTGTGGTTGATTTTGCTTTTTAGAATAATACATATAATAGTAATGGAATCTATAGCTTCGAAGCACCAAACTGTAAGGTTTGTATAATAGAGTCATTTATATATATATAATATATATAAAGGAGAAACTATTATTAAAGAGTATTATACTATGGATAAAGGTCGTTAAGACCTGTTCATTTAAAATTGAACAAAATAAACATAGGGAAATATATCGCTAGGTACAAAACTAGGAATAACCATATATAATGAACAATCAATACATTTATGAAATTAAATCATGTTTGATAACAATTTAATAGCAAATATACAAAATGAATTATTGAACAATATAGGTCGATGTGACCTTAATAAGTTATAAATATTGAAAGTTATACATTGGAAGAACCCAAAAATAGATACATCTTTATGCATGAACGTCAATAGAACCTAAACCCTTCCATGAAGGAAGAGAAAACTTATTATTGTCAACATATAATATAAAATCTAAATAACAAAAGGCTCTGTTGAAAATTCTTGGAAGGTATAATAACGAACACGTAGAGAGAAAAATTCAGGGTTTCATGTTCATCCAACCTAGAATGACAAATCCAAAGCTTCATGAGTGAAAATAAAACCCCAAAGTAATGCTAACAAGGAGAAAGCTTCTAAAATTTCACTCTAAATACAACGATACCTATGAAAAAAGGAAAACTAAAGTAAACAATTAATAATTATATAACAACATTTAATTAAGCTTAAACAAATTTGATCCAGGTGGATGTTGGTGGGCACTT
This sequence comes from Pinus taeda, assembly GCA_000404065.3. Classification (NCBI taxonomy): domain Eukaryota; kingdom Viridiplantae; phylum Streptophyta; class Pinopsida; order Pinales; family Pinaceae; genus Pinus; species Pinus taeda. The sequence continues at coordinate 48,088 of APFE031605950.1, read as the reverse complement.
GCCTATTCCAGTTGGACTCCCACCACTGTCTCTTTCATTTTTTCAGTTTCCTTAATTGTAGCACAATTTACTAATTTTGGTAGTTTTTCGGGTCCTAAACTTCCGAAGCTGTTTTGAGACCCTGAATGACATTTTTTGGGAAAACTGAGGCAAATGTGACTCTTTAATTGATGTTTTCTACTTGAAAGCTGTATTCCTCGGATAGATATTTCTAACGACGTATTGTGTGCGTCAAATGGTGATTGTATGCCAAAGTTATGACCTCGGGAATTTGATGTACCAATTTACCCAAATGGGGCCCATAGTTTTGGGGCTTCATATCCTAGTGTTAGTTTTTCAGATGTTTAGGGTTTTCCATTGTTTCTCAATAATAAATAGGCCTTTGAGCCTCATTGTAACACAATCCATAGGCATGTAGTCGCCACATCTCTTCTCATAGATAAGCTACCATCGCTCGAGCTAGTTTATTTCCATTGTGTTTGTAAGCTTATTTCAGTATTTGATATTAATGAAATGAAGTATTATTTATGTTACATCTTTGTATTTATGGTTATATCTGTAATTTGTTGTGTTCCTATTTAAGTTTGGATCAGTGGTATCATAGCAGTCTGCTCTTTCTCCATTTTTCTTTGCATGTCCCCAATGAGGTCGGGATATAAGGATTTAGGGCTCGAATTCGTAGAACCTTTGCAAGACCAACCTCCTAAACCCCGACCTCCCATGGCAAAAGATAAGAAAGACAAGGGGGAAGGAGATTCTTTCAAAATCTTGCTCGAAGAAGCCCTCGAGTGACAGAGGAATGCGATGATGGACAAATTTGTCTTGATCCTTCAGTGGCTACCCAAAGGCGACGCATCTCCTTCCAACATCTACTCTGGAAGTGCCACACCCTTCAAGGTACACGTTAACTTTGACATCCCCATATTTGAAGGTCAGATAGATGCGGACATCGTAGATAAATGGTTAAATCTACTAGAAATATATTTTTGTTCATGATTTTTCTAGTTGGGAAAATATTAGTTTTTCACTTCTTAAAGTTGCCCCCTACATTAAGGATTGGTGGGAAACCTACTATGAGAAGAAGGACGAAAGTAGACCCTCACTATTTTCAGCCGCACCCACTTGGAATTTGTTCTAGGACACCATCAAGGAGTAGTACTACCATGTCAAGAGGTCCGAGGATAAATACATAAATTGGACCACACTGCAGCATGGAAGGTACCAAGACATGCCAGAGTTTACAAATGTTTTTCATATCCTTCACACGAAGTTGGGTATCAAGGATTCTGAGCGCCATTTGGTACTCAAGTACCGCAATTGTATACACATGTACATCTAGGAAGAGATGGAGTTACTGGACATCTCCTTGCTCGACACGATGTACTGATACACTTTCAAGATTCAACATAAGTTTAGACAAAAAAAACGAGACTTTGGATATGCAAATCCAAAGTAAGGGAAAGGCACCCCCAAACTATAGAGAAAAGGAAAAAGCCAAGGTGGGGTGACCAAGGATAACCCGTTGAAGCCAAAAGAAAATAACAACACCACGAAGACAAAGAAGGACACGAGAAAGTGGTTTGAGTTCCATAAGAGCTCCACTCACAACACAAGTGAGTGTCGAGCCAAGCAGTCACTAGTGGTTGAGTTGAAGGCTTCTAAACAGACACATGCTCTGACTCAGAGTCATAACATGATAAGGGGAATGGCAAAAGGAAGCAGATCATTGACATAGAGCCCAGTGCCACCATGGCTACCACCGAGATCTAGAAGATTGAGCAGGAAGATCCAAAGGAGGGGGAACGCCTCTTCCACTCATAGATGTGGGTGAAGGGTTCTTCGCTGCAGTTTATTGTTAGCATTCGAAGACAAAAGAACCTCATTTGAGTAGAGGTCATGAAGCGGATGGGCCTACTAACTACAACACATCCTCAGACGTACACCATCGGGTGGCTTCACCAAGGATGAGATCTTTGAGTTATCCAACAGTGTCACCTTCCCTACATAATAATCCCTTCAGGGATGAGGTACTATGTGCTGTTGCCTCTTGAAGTATGTCATGTATTATTAGGACAACCATACCTGTGGAAGCGACATGTTGTATATGAGTATAGACCTTGCTCTGTTATTATTTCTTTGGGTAATAATTTATACAAGATACCGGAGGTAGCCCCACCTACCACCATCTCTTTAATCTCTGTTAAGCAATGTAGTAAGATCATCTCCCAGACTAGTAAATTTGTTTCCTTTCCGATTTGCTCTCAAAGTAAGGGGAATATGGTAGCCACATCCATGGCCCCTGAGAATGGTTCCTCCATGCAGCAAAAGCAGGTGGATACGGTCGTTGAAGAATATATGGACATCTTCTCCTCAATCACAAGGGTTCCCTTGCATTGTCAGGTCAAGCATTCGATCGATCTGACTCTCGGAGCACCTCTAACCAACAGATTGATATATCTCCACTCCATTATAGAAAATGAAGAGATCAGGTGGCAAATCCAGGATTTTCTACAAAAAGGGAACATATGACCAAGTTCCTCACCTTCTAGGAGCCCAATTGTGATTTTACAGAAGAAGGATGGGACTTGGAAGCTATGCATTGATTATCGGGCACTAAACAAAATCACTGTTAGGAACAGGTATCCAATCCCACAGATTGATGACCTTTTGGAGAAACTCAAGGGGGCCAAGTATTTCAGCAAGATCGATCTAAAGTTTGGCTATCACAATGTTCCACTAGAGCCCACATATATATAGAAGACTGCCTTCAAATCCAAGGAAGGATTTTCTGAATGGTTGGTTATGCCCTTCAGGTTGACAAATTCCCCTGCTAGTTTTATGAGGCTAATTGATTACATCTTGCAACCCTTCACCAACTCATTCGTGGTTGTTTATCTGGATGACATCCTCATCTTCAACAAGAGTTGTGAAGAACACTTGCAACACATTCGACAGGTCCTTCAAACCCTTTGGTAGCACGAACTATGTGCCAACTTGGAGAAATGCACCTTTGGGATGAGCCAAGTCCATTATCTAGGTTACATCATAGATGAGTTTGGCGTGAATGTGGATCTGACTAAGATCCAAGTTATTCAAGATTGGCTAGCCCCGACCACTCTAATAGAGCTTCACAAATTTTTGGGCCTTGCAATTTTTTATCAAAGGTTTGTGTTGGGATTCTCCCATATGACTTGACCTTTGAGTCATATTACTAAGGGCGGGCCGAAAACAAAGTTTTCCTGTTCCGAGTCCCAATGGAAGGCATTCGTTGAGTTGAAGCACCGCCTCTGCTCTACATGGGTACTCACATTGCCAAGCCTGCAACATCCATTTGAAATTGAGATAGATGCCTCCGACTGTGTTATTGGTGCAATCCTCACCCAACACAAGCATCCAATGGCCTATCATAGTGAGGCACTTTCCAATACAATTCGGAAGTACCCCACCTATGATAAATAGATGTATTCCATCGTGCAAGCTTGTTGGCAATGGAAGCATTACATTTTGGGGAAGGAGACGGTCATCCACACCGATCACTGACCTCTTTAGTTTATACAGACACAAGGGAAGTTGCAAAACGATCGCCTCAAAAGTGGTCTACATATTTGCAACAATTCTAATTTAACATTAAATACAAAAAGGGAAACACAATTCATGTTGCAGATTGCCTCAAACGACCCCTAGTTGTATCACTGACTATTGTTCTCAAATTTTATGGCCACAAGATCTTTGGATGGCCGCAACTATAGAAGAATGATCCAAAGTTCACCTCCACATACCAGATGCTAGTAGATGGAAAGAAAGTTCCTGATTTCCACCTTTAGGATGCATTATTATGCTACTTGGGCCACCTTCATGTTCCTTCAAGCAAGTGTGCCAAGATGATTTGGGAGGCGCACTACAGTTGGGTCGCAGGACACTTTGGTATGGAGAAAACTATGGTTGTACTACAAAAGTACTTTTATTAGCCAAAACTTTGACTGGATGTTGGGAAAGATATTAGATCCTGCACTAGCTGCACCATCACCAAGCCAACCATCAAGAAGCAAGGTGTGTACACTCCTCTTCCTACTCCAAGCCAAGCGTGGCAATCTATCTCCATGGACTATATGTCTGGCCTCCCTTCTACCAAGCTTTATAATGACTTTGTATTCGTGCTCGTGGACATATTTTCTAAGATGGCTATATTGGTGACCTGCAAGAAGAGTATCATAGCAGAGGACATTTCCAAACTCTTCTTTGAACAAGTGTGGGTACATTTATGGATCTTGCAGACTGTTATATCAAATCAGGATAGCAGGTTCTTGAGTACATTTTGGTCAAGCCTCTAGACACTATTGGACACCAAGCTCACCAAGTCGACTACTTTCCATCCCCAGACTGATGGCTAGCTGAAGGTCTTCAATAAGATGATAGTGCACATACTCCGCATGTACAACTCCAAGCATCCACGAACCTAGGATGAGATTTAACCATTTATCCACAAACTTGAAAGGGACTGTGACTAGTTGAGCTATGGATGCCATGTTGTAGATAAATGGTGAAATTTGCTAGAAGGATATTTTTTTTTATCATAATTTTTCCATCTGGGAAAAGATTACCTTTTGACTTCTCAAAGCTGCCCCCCATGTCAAGGATTGGTGGGAAACCTACTGTGAGAAGAAGGACGAAAGTACACCCTCACTATTTTCATCCGCACCCACTTGGAATTCATTCCAAGATGCCATCAAGGAGCAGTACTACCTTGTCAGGAGCTATGAGGATAAATACATAAATTGGACCACGCTGCGGCAAGGAAGGGACCAAGACATGTCGAAGTTTACCAATTTTTTTCATACCCTTTACACGAAGTTAGGTATGAAGGATTTTGAGTGGCATTTGGTACTCAAGTACTATGGTTGTATACACAAGTACATTTAGGATGAGATGGAGTTCCTGGACATCTCCTCGCTCAGCACGACGTACCGATATGCTGTCAAGATTAGGTAGAAGTTTAAATAGAAAAAGTGAGACTTTGGATCTGTGAATTTTAAGAAAGGGAAAGGTGCCCCCAGACCGCAGAGAAAAGGACAAATCCAAGGCAGGGCGACCCAAGATAATCCGTTGAAGCCACAAGCAAAGAACAACACCAAGAAGATAAAGAAGGACATGGGAAAGTGGTGTGAGTTCCATAAAAGCTCCACTCAAAACACAAGTGAGTGTTGGGCCAAGCAGACACTAGTGGCCTAGCTGAAGGCTTCCGAATCAGATGCATGTTCTGACTCAAAGTCAGAACTTGACAAGGGGAATGTAAAAGGGAAGCAGATCATTGATGTAGAGCCTAGTGCCACCATGGCCACCACCAAGATCCAGAAGATTGAGCCTGAAGATCCAAAGGAGGAGGAATGCCTCTTCCACTCATAGTTGTGGGCGAAGGGTTCTCCGATGCAGTTCATTGTCGGCATTGGGAGCCAAAAGAACCTTATTTCAATAGAGGTCATGAAGTCGTACACCATCGGGTGGCTTCACCAAGGATGATATCTTCGCGTCATCCAACAATGTCGACTTCCCTACAACATCAAGCCCTTCAGAGATGAGGTATTGTGTGATGTTTATCTTCTTGAAGTCTATGATGTATTATTAGGACAACCATACTTGTAGAAACGACATGTTGTATATGAGTCTATACCTCGCTATGTTATTATTTCTTTGGGTAATAAGTTATATAGGATACCGGAGGTAGCCCCACCTACCACCATCTCTTTGATCTCTACTAAGCAATGCAATAAGATCATCTCCTAGACTAGGAATTTTTTTTTTCTTTCTGATTCACTCTCAAAGTAAGGGATTGAGGTGGTATAAGTTTGTTTGTTCTTTTTTTTTAAATGGTGTTATTATAATATTAAGAGTATATTCAAAATCTAGTAGGTTAAAATGTTTCTAGTGGAATTTGAAATTTAATAGAGGAGGTAACATCTCATTGTATCATCTAGTCATCAACAATAATACAAACTATTAATGCATTAAAACAAGACAATTAAAAAAGACAAGATGAACATCACATTTTATTGGCCATTAGGTGCATAAATGAGGGGGTGAATGGTCTAACATGTTCTTCCTCAACATTTTTCATTACCATCCCATCGATGAAATTTGAACCTGTTCGGGCCCTTCCAAATGGTTTTAGGGTTCTGCATCATAAAATGTTCATTAAAATTTAGCCTTTAACAAAATTTTGACATTTAAAATTTACACTTTTTTTTTGTCAGAAGAAAAAAACCTGGTTTATATAATGTACTAGTACATTTTTCAAAACATATATGCTTCCCTGTACATTTATCCATATATACCAAAATATTGTCATAAGATAGACTAATACAAAATAGTGCACTGTGAAACAGTCCATACCCATCATGGACACCAATAAGGAAAATACAAAAAAACATCATATATCCCCATACCATACACAACCATGACTTTGAAGTCTGCCAAGAAACAAAAGATTCAACAGAGTGATCTCAAAGAAAATAATAGATAAAAGTGCAATAACGAGAATTCATGGCAATGGAATCGAACCACTCTCCCTGATATGATCAAAATCCAAGAGGGAAAAAAAAGAAAGAACCCAAATTTGCTAATAGGCCCTGTTTGGAGATTGAATCTACTATCACATTTGCCTCCCTGAAGATGTGTTGGAAAATGATGAAATTGAAAGAGTGTCTGAGGAGCAGAATCTAAAAAATCCATCCATGAAGATGTGGGGGTGGGATTTTAATTCGATGTCATTCCTTCAATAAGAACACGGGGGCCACCATATATATGAAGTGTGTAAATGACGAAATGTCTAGATAACCATAGGAGTCCCTAAAGGGCCAAAACCTCGACCCTCATATTTGTGCCAGTACCCCTGAACCAATATATTTTGTAGTGGCTCTGTTGATCCACCTGAAGCCAAACTTCACACCCGCAACATCCATGTTGATCCGCACCATCAAAATATCCATCTGAAAAAACGGGAAGATGGGGAATGAGTCTGCAAGTGAAATCCTTGACCTTTTGGAGCTGAGAAGTCTTATTCTTCAACCATAATAGTATATTATGTGTAATATAATGTGTGTTGATATGCACATCGTAAAAAATAAACATGTTCCTAGCCTTCCAAATTTCCCAAAATTGAAAGAGTGGAGTTTCCAGATATTTCCCACCGAAATCCAACCACCACTTGATACACTGTGCAATATCAACGAATCTCCTGCCAACAATATTTAAAGAGTAAAATATATAATCCCAAATCCTACAAGTCGTGTTACATTACATAAACAGGTGATTATTAGTCTCATAATTTTGGTAGCACAGTGAACATCTTCCAAGAACACAAAAACCCCTCTTGCAAATATTTTCCCATGTTAATGTTTTGTTCGGCCAAACTAACCATACATAAAGTATAATATTTAAAGGAGCATCTAGCTTCCAGACTTTCTGCAACCAACATGTGTGATTTATAGAAAAATGGGAGGAAATAAGATGCTTGTAGGCTTCCGCAATTACCACCATATTGTTCTTCAGTTTCCCAGCTTATGCTATATGGTTGCCAACCTCTGATCTGCATAGTCCCGCTCCCCTAAGTTTCTGTATATATGCCTCCCATTCCATCGCATAGTGACTTAATAAAGATGTTTAAAAGACAAAAATCTTTTAAATATTGCATTAATTTCATAATTCACTTTAAAAAAAATCTAAAATTGACTAGATAAGATATTGAAGGATTGAAACATTTCAAAATTAATTAAGATTAAAAAATACATAGTGTGATAACATGATGAAAATGTTTTCATTGATGTCATTCATCAAAATGTTTTCAATGATGTCATTCATCAAATTTCTTTGATTAATAATTTTTTTTTTACATAGGATGAAAAGTCTAAGGAGTAGTTCAATTAAAAATTGCCAATTTATGAAAATTATGTGAACGATGAAAGAATTCACAATTCAAATTCGAGTGTTTCAAAGTGTGTTGGTGTGTGTGTGTGTGTGTGGTGTATATATATATAATATATATATATATATATAATATATATAATATATAATAATATATATAATATATATATATATATATATATATATATATAATATAAATAATAATAATATATATAAATTTAAATTTAGAATTTAAAATTAAACATAATGTCATGAAGGTTTTTCAATTTCTTTATTAAAATTGTTAAAATTGAAATTTAATAAATTTTAAATATAATATAACGAAATTGTATGCAATTTGAGGATTAAATTACTGAATGACTTAAAAATTCCTAACTTTTTAAGTAATTTATGTTAAAAATTTTAAAATCAAAATTTAACAAGTGCATTTAAAAGTTTTGAAAGTCCTCCCCCGATCGGGGTGCGAGCCAGTGGATAACCTCATTAAGGCAATGATAATGGAAGGTACTGCGAGGTACAGAACCACCACCCCCCACACGCTCAAGGCGATGGGTGCAGTGGCCCTTTGCATGATGATGGATAGAGTATTAAGGAAAGGTGGAAGTGAGATGAGGGGAAGAGTTTTAGTCTGTAATCAACCTTCGCGAGAAGTGTAGTGAGCACTAGAACGACTGAGTGTAAGGAGACTAGAGTGGCGCGTTGGTGTAGCGTCTCCACAAACAACAGAGAACCCATTGTCTGCAAGCGAAGGAAACTGGGTCCGCCGCGTGGAAAACCCACCCTGGCACAAGGAAATTTTAGGACTGGCCAGGTTACAGTTCGTAAACCGGCTTATCTGGCTCGCATTACAAAGGATTGGGGTGGTGAGATCATGACTCGACCAATAAATACCCGAGGCCGAGGTAAGAGGCCACAAGAGGCCAAGCACGACACAAAACCTGGCTCCTCGGATGACTGACATGGTCAAAAGTCTGTTGATGTTTAATCAGTGAAGCGGAAACTGCCTACCGGGAGGGAAGCAATGAAGAAATTCGAAAACTGTTAGAAGAATGGGAGGGCAGAAGTGAAGCAGGAGAGTGAGACGGATACAGAGTTGGAGGACTAGAGAGTCCTTGTCTCGGATCCTGGGAACACAAGAGGGAAAATCACCCAATTCAAACAAACCCTCTACTTATACTAGTTGATGAAAAGCCTGTTGGGAAAGGCAATGGAGCAGATCTCAGTAGGCATGGCAGTCACAGTCTAGGGAATGCCAAACTACAAGTAGGAATTTCAGAAGGTGCAGTTCCAACTACACAAACATGACATACACCTTGGTCAAATTGAGCATCACCTGCCATGCATTCTGGTACAGATACAGTTGCATAGATCAAATGCCAGAGATCCAACACTGGTTGAATCAACGTCAACTGAACAACATGATTAACATGCTTATTTACTGATAATTTTGTTTATATATGCGACTAGCTTTTAAGTTTGTCTACGCATTTACATATCTATGTAAAACTCTAGAGTATGGAAGTGGACATGAAACTGCAACTTATATTTCTTGGATAGAGAGACTTAATAATTTTTTCTACTGGATGGCATATAATGCGGATAGGTGGCCAAGATACTTGGTTTCCCATTGGGTAATTTGAGGCCACCTAGCTAGTTCTATGTGGTGTTAATTTGTTTCATATTAATGAGAAAGGAAGATCTACCAAGCTTAACAAAAATAAATAAATTGAAAGTCATAACCCCAAAGGGTAGTTCAATTGGTTAAGTTCATGTTGTTAAAGTACCTTGCTGAAAAAAAATCACGAGACCAATTCTTCTCAACGCTCTTGAGATGACGCTCTTGGGATGACATAACAGCCACCAATCTCTAGTATTTGTAAACCATTGTAAACCATACAAAAGAATTAAAAATCCTACCCTCATGGTACCTCTAATCTTAAAAGAATGCATTTCTAACTAGAAAACATCCCTTACAGACCAAACACATTCAAAATGTGTCATTGGAAAAGATTGAGGTTCCGGAACAAAATTTAGGTCAAACTCATTTTGGGTGACTTCTTCGAAGTACGCATTAGAATGTTAATAATTGTTTTAAGAAAATATTTAGTCTAGTCTCCAAATATAACAGGTATAAAAATGACTACACTATATATTTTGTTATTTAGTTTAATTTTGTCTTTTAAATTTAGTTTTATTACTAATTTTTTAATAAAATAAGTGAAAGTAGATACAAAGAATTTAATAGTGTTAAATAGCGTGGAAGTATGGACAACAAATTTAATGATATACAAATGATCTAAATTTAATTAAAAAAATAACATTTATAAATTTGCAAAAGCGTAAAATGAAATATATTAAAAACATACCAACCTCATTAATTGACTTTACATTTTCATTTGGCAGAGAAATGAGAGAAATGAGATTTGAATGCTTGAGCTGGTTAGAATTACAAGTTTTGAAAATTGATGATATATTATGGAATGAATGTTATGATAATGTATTTATGAATTATTTATTATGATAATGTGTTTATGAATTTATTAATAGGATTATAATTTGGGAAATTGGAATATATATATATATATATTAAATGATTAGATGGAGAGGGAGTTTGGTAAAATTGTTGCAATATTATGCATATATTTAGTGGTAAAGTAATAAATGTTGTGTAAGTTAAGATATATATCATTAGATTTATTAACATTAATATATTATTATTAATTGAAAATTCTTTGATTCTGAGAGCGGCTATGGTTTCTGTTGTCGACCCTCTCTGCGCGTTCTGAGCTGCACTTGGGTTTCTGCTGTGTGGCTGCCTCTGCGGCGGCTGGCCTCAGGCCTGATCCTGTGGAGACGTAGGGTCCTCCTAAGGATCTGCCTTCTACTCCTGCCATTGACGCTTTCAACCAGCTTCTTGCCGGTTTGCCTCGGAAGAAAAGAAGTGAAGCAACAAAATTCGTTAAGAAGCTCGACGAAATTCCTGAGATCTCTTTGCCTACAGAGACCCCCATTCAATTAGCTTTATCTCTGGCTAATCGTGGTCTCATTGACCAATTCACGGGACTTTGGCCTTCTCCGAAAACTACTGAGCAATGGGTCAACAGAAACTAGGCTCCTCTGATCAAGCAAAGTGTTACCTCTTACTTTCTTGGGCGAGGGTACTTCCTCTTCGAATTCTCCTCCAAAGAAGACAAAGATCTGATCTTCCAAAATGGGTCGTATTTCATGGGCTCTCAAGGCCTTTATCTGAACAAATGGACTCCGGACTTTGATCCGACTGTCGATGTTCCCAAGGCTGTCCCGGTGTGGGTTCATCTTCCAAATCTGCCAGTTCACTGCTGGAACTGGGATTCCTTGAAAAGCATTGGCAACACTCTCGGGAAATTCATAGATCAGGCAAATAACAAGGATCAGTACGATTGTGCTAGGATTTGCGTAGAAGTAGATCTAGAGGTGGGTCTCCCAGAGGCAATCAAAATAAAAGTCGGCAGCTGGTCTCATGTGCAGATCTTGGATTATGAGCAACTGCTATTCAAATGTAGGAAATGCCATGTTCATGGACACTTTGCTAGAAACTGTCCGTCCAATGCAGAGCTAGAGAAAGGGAATGAAGAGGGTTGGAATCAAGTCAAGCGAGCAAAAATCAATCACAAAGGGAAAAAATCGGGAGGACCCTCTGGAAAAGGCTCTCTTCAGGATAATGTTCAACGCCCCCCTCCCAAAAAGGCGCAAGAAAACAAATTTGATCCGCTAAGCCAGCAGACAGAAGCTACTCAAGGGATCAAGACCCAAAAACCAGTTTCTCCAAGCAAAGGTACTCCCTCAGCCTTCCTTAAAGGAACAAGTGTTGAAGATCCCAAAGGTATGACTTTAGAAGATGAGGAAGAAGAGCAGGAACCAGACGAGTCAGAGGAGGAAGGAGAAATAGGAGAGTCCCAAACCTCGGTAAGAAGATCCACAAGAGGCCGTAAAATTGACAGGGAAAAAAGAGAGCAGGAGACTTACAAAGACAAGCTACAGGGCAACCAGCCAACTCTGGAAAAACTGCTAGCCTCAAAGCCTAGGATGTTGAAAAATCAGCCCCAAGGCTCCAAGGGAGCCCACCAGAAACATAAATAATGAAGGTCATCTCCTGGAATTGTAGAGGTATGGGGAGTAAAGTTAAGGAAGAAGCCATGAGAAGCTTAATAAGAACAGAAACTCCAGACATACTTCTCGTCCAGGAGACTAAGTTGGAAGACATAGTCTTCCTGCAAGCAAGTAAGAAACTTTGGTTTAAAAGTGAAGCAAGAACAATCTCTACCCGGGGTGCCTTGGGAGGGATTGGAACTCTATGGAATGCCAGCAAATTTGCAGTCACCTTTGAGGCTAGTAATACTCACTGGTTGTTGCTGAAAATGCAGAATCTGTATACTAAGGAAATATTTTGCCTTTTCAATGTATACTCTCCAGTCAATGTCGGGGGAAAAAGGATTGTTGGGATTCTATAAGGCACCAAGCAGACTTGATAAACCTGGAAAATATAATTATTGCTGGAGACCTTAATCTCACTCTTCACTCATCTGAAAAAAGGGGAGGCAGCGCAGTCCGAGATCCGGCAAGGGAATGGGCGGAGGATCTTATGCAAGATTGGGACTTGCTGGATATTAAACCTTCTTCCGTAAGTACTCTTGGTCTAACAAAAGAGTGGGCCCTGGTCATATTGTTGCCAGATTAGATAGATTTTTCATTCAAAGCTCCTATCTGTTACTAGGTTTGGAACCTAGAATGCACATTCTTGCTAGCAGCATCTCGGACCATAAGCCCTTAAAGCTAGAGCTCCTAGCCCATCTTGATCTGGGTCCTATTCCCTTTAGATTTAGTCCCCTCTAGGTCAAGGAGCCAAACTTCATGCAAACAGTCAAGGATTGTTGCAGTCAGCCTATCAAAGGATCTCCTTTCCTTATTTGGGAGGAAAAGCTTCGAAGGGTAAAAGGAGTTCTAAAACGATGGGTCAAAACCCTGTCCAACCCTGATACAGAAAGAAAATCCATTAAAGCCTCTCTTGCCTCTCATCAAACTCATATGGAGAATGCTATAGTCACAGAGGAGCTGTTAAATCAAGAGGCTCATCTGCAACAGTGCTTTCATAAGGCCTGCTTAGCTGAAGAAGAATACTGGAGATTAAAATCTCGAAATCTCTGGCTCAAAGCAGGGGACAGGAACACTACTTTTTTGCACAAACAAGCCCAAGCCGGGAAATGCTTCAACATTATTTCTGAGATTAAGGAGGATAACGACACTCACAAGGATTTTGAAGACATTACGAAAGCAGCCTTTTCTCACTTTCAAAAATTGTATAGTGAAGATAAGGATCCGCACCAATACTTAGATATGTTAGACATTATTCCTTCTGCAATTTCTCCTCATATGAATGAGATCCTTGAGGCCAAAGTCACTAAAGATGAAGTTAAAAAGGCCCTTTTTGATATGGATCCAGATAAGGCCCCTGGGCCGGATGGCTTCTCTGCCAGGTTTCTCCAAGTTTGTTGGCTGATTGTTGAAAAGGATCTTCTCAAAATGGTTCAAAAGTCTCAAAATACTCAGAAAATAGGAGGCAGCACAAACTCCCCTTTCTTAGCCCTCATACCCAAGGAAAAAGGCGCCAACAACTTCAGTAGATTCCGTCCGATTTCCTTATGCAATATTGGGTACAAGTTAATCACCAAAGTAATTGCAAATAGACTAAAACTCATTCTTCCCAAAATAATTCCGGAGAATCAAGGAGGCTTCATCCAAGGAAGGCAGATTGTGGACAACTTCACCCTTATTCAAGAGGCAATTCATTCAAGTCTTCTTCGAAAAGAACAAGGTATGGTGATTAAACTCGATTTAGCAAATGCCTTTGATCAAGTAAATCATAGCTTTCTTTTAAAAGTCATGAGCAAGTTTGGTTTTGGAGCAAACTTCATTAAATGGATCCGGGCATGCATCTCGGAGCCATGGATTGCTCCTCTTGTAAATGGAAGAGCCACTGATTTTTTCAAAGCTTCGAGAGGGCTTAGGCAGGGGTGTCCTCTTTCCCCTCTACTATTTGTCATCCAAGCCTCTATTCTCAGCTTCCTGTTACACAAAAATATGCAAGATCAAGATATTAATGGAATGTGTATTGCAAGAGGGGTCAAAAACATAAATCACGCCTTATTTGTGGATGACACTTTGCTTTTGGGTACTGCCTCTCTTTCCTCTGCCTCTAAATTTAAAGCAGTTTTGGATGAATTCAGTGAGGCCTCGGGCAGCGTTATAAATAAGAACAAATGTCACATCTTCAGCTGGAACACTTCACCCATATTGCTCTTTGCTATTTCTAGATGTTTGGGTTTTGTAGCCTCCTCTTCTTGGACCTCTTTCAAATACTTGGGCCTTCCTGTTTTTCATAAGAGACCTGCAAGCAAAGACTGGCTCCCTCAGCTTGAAAAATTCAAGACTAGGATCCAAGCTTGGGGTTACTCCTGGCTCAACACTGCTGGCAAATATGTCCTAATTAAATATGTGCTCACCAGCTTCCCTCTATTTCAATTTGCTGGGCTTCTCGCTCCGGCAGTCATATTAAAAAAAATGAAAGAGTTCATGTGGAGGTTCTTTCGGAAGGGAGGAAAACAGAATGAAAAAAAGATTCCCCTTATCAGTTAGGAAACCATCTCCAAGCCACCGTGGGAGGGTGGTTTGAATTTCAAAAATCTCTGTCAGCAGAATGTGGCTATGGCAGCTAAGATTATCTGGAGGATCATTGCGCCCAAGCCTGGTTGGGCCCAATTGGCTCTATGGAAAAAGTATTTTAGAGGTCCTCGTTCTAGCTATTTAGACAATGTGATTCATTTGCCTAACTCGTCTTTCCTTAAACTGTATGTTAAAGCTGCTCCTTTAATCAATGCGCACTCCTACTGGATCCCAGGAAATGGCAAAAAGATCAACATCTGGACTGATAAAATCATGAATATGGACCCAATTGAAGACAGAGCCTCCATTAGAGCACTGCGATGCTGGATTGATAGAGAGGGGCTGTGTTCGTTGTGGGATATTTATCTTTGGAGTGATTCTGTTTGGGAAGGTTGGAAACGTATTGAGGTGCCCTCTCATCTAATCAACGAATGGTCCACGCTGCTTGACCTCCTTCATGGCTTGGCGCCCACACACATGAGGAAAAGAGATTCGAAAGGCTGGGGGCCGAATGCCAGAGGCTACGCTGTCTCCATGGGATATGCCAAGCTGAATGAGAGGCCATATGTCCCCCCCCGACCCAACACCTTAGCAGGGTGTCTGGCGTTTTCCTTCATGGCCCAAAGTCGACTTCTTTGCTTGGCTTCTTTGCCATGGCAAAATCCTAACATATGACATATTGTAGAGGAAAGGGTTCTACGGTCCCTCCATCTGCTCCTTGTGCAACGAAAATGCAGAGACAATAGTCCATTTAATCCTTGAATGCAGCTTCTCTAAGCAGATCTGATTCTCCTTTATTCACAATTTGGATCCCAAATTTTTGCTTCCTTGTTCCACTGCTGATCTTTTTTCTAATTGGGCAATCAGATATCCTGGCTCACCTCATAAAAATAAGATAATCAAAACTGCATGGACTGTCCTTCCAAAGGTTATTTGTTGACAGATATGGCTAGAACAAAACAGAAGAATTTTCAGAAATACTAATCAGAATCACAAGGCCTTAGAAATCAAGATTAAATGTCATTTAAAGGAGTGCTTGACTGATATAAAAGATGATTCTAATCTCAGCCAATAGGACATTGCTTGGGGATCATTCCTTGACTTGCAATTTCAATCAGCAGTTAGAAACGTCCCTCCTCTTAAAGACTGGCAAATAAGGAAATCTGAAATTGACTTTCAAGACTGGCTCAAATTGCACTCAAGGAACTCTCTCTCTTTTGATGGGGTAGCAAAAGGCAATTCGGGCAAAGCTAGTGCAGGAGGTGTTGTTGTAAATCCAATTGATAAAAAAATTCATTCCTTTGCTTGGGGGCTTGGACATTCATCCAGCATTCAAGCTGAGGCTTTGGCCTTCTTTCAAGGCCTCAAGATCCTCAAAGATTTAAATATAAGTGAAGCTAATGTTATAGGTGACTCCCAGATCATTATAAGCGCAATGGTTTCCAACTCCCTAGCTTTGGATCTTAAACTAGCAAAGCTGATATCCAGAATTAAGGGCTTGGAAAACGCTTTTCAGAAGTTGAATTACTACCATGTGCTGAGAACTCATAATAAAGAGGTAGACATTGAAGCCAATAAAGCTACCCTCCTCTCTGCCGGGGTCAAGATGAAAGACGAAGAAGAGTCATGGGAACCCATCCCATAAGCTGATTATTGCCATGTTTTACTGCTTGCTCTTAAATAAATTTGTTTGTATATTCAAGTGGGGAAAAATCTCTCAAATCGAATCTATAGATTCCTTATCAAGGAAGAAGTCTTCAAGGTTTAGCAGCATTCTCATTCTTAGTAGTGAGATGCAACAGGATATAGACATCCTCAATGTAATCAGATTTTCGGCATTCAGGCCAAAATGAATATAAATACTCCATAACCGTTTCTGTCAATATATATATATTATATTATATATATATATATATATATATATATATATAATTGATTGTATATTAATCTCTTGATTGAACATGAACATGAATTTGGATAATATTTTCAATTAAAAAGCAAAGATGGAATTTGTCTCTCACTTTTCCACTATAAAGGAAAGAATTTTTAATTTAATTTAAATATTAGTGTTTACTAAAGTTCAAAGTTGGCCCTAGGCCAACTCAATTGGCAATTGTCGTTGTTAAAGAGTTTATTAAAGAGTTTTCACTATCCAAAGGCATATGACCTTTTTTTTTTATATCTCGATTTCTTTTAAATAATTGAAATATTTTTGATGGGTGGTGCTAGAAGAATCTAATAAGTTAAGAAGATAACAAAATTTGTTAAGGATTATTTATTGTTTTGTTATGATTCTTTTAACTGGTGATAAGTGATGCTAGAGAAGATTTGATGCAAGACTTTGCCTTACATGGTTGATTTACAGTGGTTTACTTTCAATTACTTGTTTTTAATGACTTGTTCTCTTTGCCCCCGCGTACACACACACATATACTTTCTTTATTAATTGTCATTGATATTCAAACAATTTATTTATTTTATGTATTGAAATGTTTTTAAAAAAGTATAAGAATTGTACATTTTTACCACTCAAACCAGAAAATATAAGATTTTTTATTTTTTATTTTTTAAAAATTATTTTCTCTTTAAATTTATTATGAAATTATGTTACTTCATATGAATATAGAAATATTTTTTTTATGGACTTAAAGTGAGAGTAAGCAATTTTTATCTATTTTATAGCAGCCTCAATACAATAAAATAATTAAAACTAACCAAACATATATATCATTATTATATTTTATTATAATTAACTTCATATTTTTATATAAAAAATATTTTATTTTATTTAAAAATATATATATCAACACAAAGAAATCACACATCACTCTTATATTCATTATTTAATTATCTTTCTATTTAATTTAATTATTTTTTAAACCATTAAAAACTAACCATATTAAACCATTAATTTAAATAAATATGAAACACATTATACACCACACTCAAACTTCAATTATAAAAGCCAACATTAAACCCTGCACCCATCGTTAATGCATTGGTGAGTGGTCGTGATCAAGAAATCACAAGATGAGAGTGGAGAATTCTTTGGCAACATTTTATATATTGAATGAAAAACTCGGAAAACTCGGAAAAAATAAATCAAATGATATTCATGAAATAAAAGGAAGTGCCGAGAATATATTTACCAGACGAGATGCACTGAAACATTAGGAAAAGAGAAATTAACTAGCATTCATAAAATGAAAGAAAGTATTAAGAATTTTTTCGTGAAATTAGTTGTATTTAAAAATTAGGAAAATATAAATTAGTTAGAATTCATGATATGAAAGAAAATTAGATAATTTAAAAAAAAATGGTATCAATTTTTTTTACAACTTCTTAAATAATATAAAGAAATGTCAATGTTTGTTAATAGTTTTTTTTTATAAAAAGTATGAAGATTGTGAAATATGGTAGGAAGATTGTGAAATATGGTAGTGTTGGTTAACAACAGGAAAGTTAGTATTTTTTTTTTATTATTAGAAAATGTGGCTTCTTATGTGAACAAATTTTGAGATGTACTAAAAAGATTCAAAAAGGAAATTAGTACAAATTCAAGAAATAAAAGAAAGTATGAGGAATTTCTTAAAAGAACATGTTAGTGATGGTTGGTGGTCTTTCACTAGAAATTTAAAGTATTACCATTGTGAAAGACCCGGTGAGGATGTATATCATGCATCAACCAAAGAGGTAGGAAGAATTCCTACCATTAGTTGAATTTCCATACAACAATGTGTACCAAGAATCACTGAAGATGAGTCCTTTCGAGGCCCTATATGGTAGAAAATCCAACACTCCCATTAGTCGTAATGACCCAACGAATTGAGTGGTGTTTGGACTTTATTTGTAGAGAGATATGGAGCAATAAGTGATAAATATTAGGTAGAAGTTAAAAGCAACCCACGATAGGAAAAATAGTTACACAAACTAGCGAAGAATGCACAAAGATTTCCAAGTGGAAGAGCATGTATATGGAAAGATGAGTCCTTCTCAGGCCCTATATGGTAGAAAATCCAACACTCCCATTAGTCGTAATGACCCAACGAATTGAGTGGTGTTTGGACTTTATTTGTAGAAACAAATGGAGCAATAAGTGATAAATATTAGGTAGAAGTTAAAAGCAACCCAAGATAGGAAAGATAGTTACACAAACTAGCAGAGAATGCACAAAGATTTCCAAGTGGGAGAGCATGTATATTTTTCCATTAGACCAAGGAAAAACTCACTAAAAGTGGGGTTGTGCTAAATTAGCACCTAGATTTTGTGAATTGTTTCAAATTTCAGAAAGAGTGGAACTAGTGCTTATAGACTGGCCTTGCCACCCACAATGAAAGTGCATGACGTATTTCATTTTTCTTTTCTTAAAAATTATGTACTTGACACTAATTGTGTGATTGATTGGTCTGTGATATAGGTAGAATCTGAGGGAGAATTCCAACCTGAACCATTGTGCATCCTAGACTAGAGATAGACTACGCTCCAAAATTGACTAATAGAGCAGGTCAAGGTGCAATTGAAGCACTTTGGACTCGATGAAGCTACCTGGGAATTTGAATACCAAATGAAGGAACTCTACCCAATTTTTTTTAATGTATAGATTGATGTAAGAGTTGTTAATTATAAAGCTCAATTTTTGTTTTCGAATTATAGGACACTAAGGATGGTGTTCCTTTAATGGGGTGGGCTTTGTGATAGCTCTTTCAACTACCCCAACTTCTTTTGTAGTTTGTTTGTAATGCTAACATGGGCACATGAGCCATGGTTGGCTGATACAATATGTTGTAAACACTTAAATTTATATTTTTGATGGTCGAATGGAGGGGATGACCTTACGGATCCCAATGAATGAGGCGGTTTGCTTGCTTGCCTGAAAGGCCATGAAACCAACCCTCCATTGTTTGATAGATGGATTGTAAGTTGCCATGTGTAGTTATGAGAACCTATGTGTTCATGTGTCGTGAATTGATGTTCATAACACTCTAAATAAGTGTTAACAGATTGCAAGTCATGCGGACAATGAAATGGAAGTTTACTATATATCTCCTTGAATTGATGAAATGATGAGAGCCCTTTGGATAATGTGTTTCTCTGTAAAATCCCATCAAATGGTATTCTTGGGATTAGTTAATAATCCCTTTACTTACGACATTTAATCAATGTTTAATCATTGTTTAATAATATCGGTATGTAGAAATGACACTTGAGGGAAGTGATCCCGCGTAAGTATGCTACCGGGGAAAGACACACAGGGAGATATTGGTCCGAGGAGATGTAGCATTGGGTTATGCAAACCCAAGGAAACATGGCACTAGTGAGATGGTTATTGGGGAATATCGACCCAGGGAGGATAGTACTAAGAAACCATGATACCAGGGAGAAAATATGTCGGTATTGGTATGATGTGTGCCATGTGGACCCCCACATGGCAGTGGTGTGTTACCACATGGGCCAAGCGTGACCACTTGAGTTACATGTAAGCTTCCTTGGATGATGTGGCCTCTTAAATGGGCTAAATTTCTAAGGGGACACAACTCTCTACCCAGGACTCTGATTGACATAAAATTTATATCGCCATAAATCTCTTGATGAGTTGAACATGATGGTGGAATTTGTTTTAGAATATGAATATTTTGAGAAAATAGGTTGTTGTAACCCCATTTTCATAACAAACCTTGGAGATCGGGTCAAATGTGTAACACTCCCATAGGCCAAGATCCTTTAAGGGGGTGCGAAGTGTCATAGAGTGGTAACAAAGCGCGATTGTAACACCCCCAAAGCGCGATATTACATAAGGGGGTCAGAGGTGTTACAATATGCAGGGAATTAAATTGGCTAAAGATGTTTCCTATTATAATGGAACCAAAAGATAAAGTACTATACCCAAAACCTAAACTATTCTATTAGTTAGAAGAAATCATATTTACAAGCGTTGAGCTAATCTAAGGAATATGTCCCTTTGTTATAGATGATTGGGATGCTAGCTTTTCAAAATTACAAAGAAATCACCTTCTTGATTTACTTTTAAATAGAGGCTTGAAGTTGGATTGGCCTTGAATTATTTGGAATCTACAAGGATAAATGAACATACATTAGTGTGAATAATTAACAGATAAAGAGTTTTCATTCCATAGTATGGTCACCATTTGTGTTGATGCCTGACGTGGATAGCATTTAAAAACATGGAAAACACCCTTGTTAGGTTGTCAAGGAGAAAATAATGATGGTAGCATAGATTGATTTAAGAATTAGATTCCCTAAACCTATGCAATTAGGTTGTTTAGTTAAATCAATTAGTGAAGCCATTCTTCATAAGAGTATTAACAAATGAGTCTTAAGTTAGTTGTAAATTTGTTTTTTAAATTGTAGTATTAGCAACTATTCTAAGTCTATCTATTATGCAAAGTAATGCTAAGTAAAATGAATGCATGGAAAGTTAAAGTGACTATTTGTAATCATTATAACCAATAAGATTGCTAAATTTTTTTGTAAGATGAGTTATAAAAAGTGTTAAGTGAATTATGTATGTTAATTGAAATGTAGAAATGACTAGGATATGGCCAGAAATCAGTTAAGTTAGTCATCCGAGTAGGAAAAAAATGCATAACAATTGCTACTAAGATAATAGTGAGCATACATACAACAAATAATAAATGGAATGAAATTGAAAACACAGTGGTTAGAGCTAAGCAAAAGCCAAAATTCATTAACATGCACAAAAAAGTGATTACACATATGCTTAAAGACGAGATTATTAATAAACATGCTTATGTATTGTCTATCAAAACCAAAATGCTAGACAATCAATCTAGGCCATATGAAT
This sequence comes from Pinus taeda, assembly GCA_000404065.3. Taxonomy (NCBI): domain Eukaryota; kingdom Viridiplantae; phylum Streptophyta; class Pinopsida; order Pinales; family Pinaceae; genus Pinus; species Pinus taeda. The sequence continues at coordinate 26,649 of APFE031605950.1, read as the reverse complement.
AGGAGGTTTTCAAGAACTTGTGGTATTCGCAACATTCCAAATTCTAAACTAGGTGAAGCTTTAAACAACATAAAACATGCCACTCCACAATCAATTGTTTAAAGAGATCTTCATTATTGTAATGTTAAACTTGAAAATATTGCTCAAAGAACTAACATGAAACAAATAGACATAATATTACCTCTAAGGAAAATTGCTATGGGTTCATCCTGATATTAAACCTTAATTTGTGAACTACTCACTATTGCTAGCCTATTAAGAATTAAAAAATAAATTATTATTACACAAATTGTATAACATAATTATATCTACTTCATTTCTCCTTATAAATTAAGTTTTTTACTATTTTTGAAAAGGAAAAAAATACAAGTGAGAGTAACTTTTACTTCTTGGATTTCCTCCAAAAAAATTAATTTCTAAATATAATATTTTTAATCTTTTATTTTAATTTGAACTTCATCCGTACCTTCCAAATTGCTTTGCCCGTCCACCTCAATCTTTTCCCGGCCCCCCTCTCTCTGAGTAATAAACGCGTTTTCACTGTCACTGTAAATGATTTCAGTTGGAACGAATGCAACAAAAACACAGGATGCTGTGGGCCCTGCGTAAACAGTGACCCCACAAATTTTCAAACTTTCCAGCTGTAAAGCAAAGCAAAGCAAAGCAAAGGTTGGAATTTATCTTTAAGTGTGCCCCACCACACATGTTTTTATCAAAATTCAAAATAATTATATGTTTCTTAATCAAATTGATCCGAAAATTCTTTAATTCTTTAATTTAGCGAATACTTTTGCCATGGGTTCTCAGGATGGCGTTGGCAAAAATAGGTCATGTATGGTATTTAAAATATTTTAGTTTTAACATTTTATCTTAAAATCTAATAAAGTTCCTTTTTAATTGATTTCTTGGTTTAATGCTTTAAATTTTAATTATTAAAAATATAAATATTATTTTGAAACAAAATGTGTTTATACTTTGTCATAACTTTATGTTTTTTATATTTTTTTTAACCAGATTTTAGTTTAAATCATGCACCACAAAAGCATCTAATTTGAGAAATATGATTAATTAAGAAAATATTTTTGGTAGTAATTATATAGAAGAAGTTTTGTAGATGTTTTTCATGACATCCACCCTCATTCATTGTGAGGACACTATCTTATTTCCAAGATGAACCACACTCGATGGTTTGAAACGTGTAGACAAAACTTTTCTTATGTAATTACTACTGAAAGTATTTTCTTAATTATTCAATATAGATCACAAAGGCTTGAATTCAAAAATATGATTATCATATAATTTGATATCCAATTTTTTAATTAAATTTTATATTTATAGTTGTATATAATTAGTTTTATTTTTAATATAATTAATTTTAATAATTAATTTTAAATTTATCAAATATTTAATAAAAAATTATAAAAAAATAACATTTTCCTTAATTTATAAATGCTTAAGAATAATTTGATAATTTTTTTTTTATTATTTTTTACTATTGGAGTAAGAATTTTTTTCCCAACAAATATTGGTTTTTTTTTCCAAGTTATTTATTAATAAATAAATAGTGTTAATTTTTATTGAGATTAATGATATTTTTATAATTTTATAATTTTATCTTATTTTTTATTTTTTATAATATCATATTTTTTAAATTTTTTTTCTAATTTAATTTAATTTTTTTCAATAATACCAATATTTTATAAGTATGTTCATGATTTTGTGTGATATAATCAACATTTAAAATCTTTATAACCAACCTTGAAGTTAGAGATGATTTTTACTAGAGTGGGAAGAGTAAAGCTTGAAAAACCTCTTATTTCTAATTTTATTAATTATTTAATTGATATATAATCTGAGTAGTGCGACAAATATTTTGAAATTTAGATCTAATCTAGATGTCAAAGAAAAAGGTGGAAAACTAATTATGGTGGTAGTATATGTTGATGATAGTATCTTTGAAAGTAATTCAGATTTGTTGAAGAATGAATTTGTAGATGATACGAAGGCATAGTTTGAGATGTCCATGCTTACAGAGCTTTCCTACTTTCTTGGATAGAAAATTGCATAAACCCCCAAAGGCATATTTATATCTCAAAGAAGTGTTGAAGAAATTTGGCATGGAAGAATTCTCTCTAGTGAGCACTCCAATGGTGACATGTTGAAAGCTTAGCAAGATGTATGAATTTTTGGCAGTGGACCAGACTTTATATAGATGCATCATTGGCAGCCTTTTATATTTGACATCTTCAAGACCAGACATCATGCAGGTCGTTGCTATAGTTGGAAGATTTCAAGAAACTCCCAGACAAATCCATTTATTAGCAACCAAAAGGATTCTTAGATATATCAAAGAAATAATGGATTATGCATTGTTGTACCCTAGAGGTAAATATTTTTAATTTACTGCTTATATTGATGTTCATTGGACAAGTGATGTGGATGATAGAAAAAGCACAAGTGGTGGTGCTTTCTTTCTTGGAGAAAGACTAGTTTCATGGTTGAGCAAGAAGCAAGCTTCCATTTCCTTATCTACAGTTGAAGAAAATATATTGCAGCAACTTCTTGTTGTACTCAACGACTGTGGATGAAGCAAACCTTACATGATGTGCAAGTGTTCTATGATGAGTCTATTCCCATTATTTGCGAAAACACAAATGAAATCAAAATGTCAAAGAATCTAGTTTTTCACTCCAAAACAAATTATATCCCCATCAAGTATCATTTCTTGAGAGAGAAAATTGGAGCTCAGATTGTGAAGCTAGAGTATGTACCTACCAAAGCGAAAGTTGTTGATATATTCACCAAGTCACTTCCTAGAGAAAAATTCGAGTATTTGGGGAAAATATTGGGAGTTGTGACTCTTGCCTCCATCCACTAAATCTTCCATTAAGAGAAAGAAATGCAGTTGTTGCATTATCATCCTATCAAGGTGAAGTTGCGAGGTCCACAGGATCAACATGACAGAGAAAGAATGTTGAAATATGGAGTATGGTGATAGGGGAGGATGATGATGTCTTTTCCATTAATGTCAAAGAGGGGAGTGATCTAGTGATCAAACAAAAAAGGATGTGAAATATGGTAACCAGAGCTAGCATAGCAACAACACAAAACAACAATACTACAACAGTTGAAGGATAAGAGGAATGCCATATGAGGGGGAGAAAGACTTAAAAGAGCAAAAGGTGTTTTGGTTGATTATGGTGTTTCCATCAATGCCAAAGGGGGAGAATGTTGGAAATATGTTTTCATTGATGTCAACAAGTGTTAGAAGGTGGCAACAAGAGGCACATATGTCAATAAAATGCCACATGAAGCAGGTTCCAGGCACACAAGAAGGACAAAGGATCATAATCAGTTCAGTGGATTTGCAACCCATTTTGGAGAACCATATCATCTCAGATGTAGGTGTAAGCCACCAAAAATAGAAAGTGTTATGAAAGAGATTTCCAATGGTATATGGAAGTCCCAAAATGACCTCCTATATTCAAAGATAGAGCCATTCAAAGATTTATGACACCAAAGTCAAATAATAGGGTTAAAGGTGAATGCAGGACCCTTTGGTGCATAGAAAAGTTTGACACATTACCAAAGTGTAGCAGCAAGACCGACGAAGCCTCTAAGAGAGAACTCTAGGTATACATGGCAACAATGGGTTGGACCATAGGCAGAGGCCACCTAGTGGTTTCACCCCGGAGGTTGGATAACAACACCCAAGTTTAAGTGATTGAGCGGTAGTTGTCGGGACACGAAAGCTAAGCACTGTTCAAGCCAAGCGAGTAGCGAAGCCCATAGTACAGGCTGGCTTGGCGGTGGCAACCCAAAGGGTGAATCCTGGAAGTTTGTGTAGGGAGAAAACGGCTAAGTGCTAGAAGGGAAGGGCCAGGCCACGTGTCGACTTTCTGATGGCATTGGAGACAACCCTTTAGACGAGATTTGTGGTCACGGGAGGTGGTTTCCCGCACAATTTATCATGTATATCAATTGTGGAGATCCACTCCAGGGTCACCCCTCTGGAAATCATAATCCGCACAGAAGTGGTGTTGAGGACAAAAGTCTTGAACCCAACTGTTTTTCGAGAAAAAAAACTATAAAGAAAAATGGTCGCGAATCAGACCTCATAGGACCTTCTCTCTCCTCTCAGATAACAAGATAGGTGACAACATATGATTGACCCAAATGATAGCAAATGATGACATCAACATGGACATGGGGCAAGTGGATTCAACATTTTTGGGCACCCAAGTGGCCCTTTTTTGGGTGACACATGTCACCACTCACAAGTCGACATGTGGCAGAAGTGACGTCATCTCGACGGGATGAGCCAAAAAGCTTTAAAAAGGTGTGCAAGAGGTATTTCTACGTGGCGGGTGCTGGGACACATCAACAAACAACACAAAATGACCACTAATCAGAGAAGTGTAGGAGGACCCGACAAGACAGCTCAACCCGCAGGATAGGAGCCTAGAAGATTCAAGTTTGTATATTTTATGGCGGCATGGGGAAGAAGGCACCAGACCACATAGATAAAAGTGAAAACCAATGAAATTGGAGTCGGGTGGTCCCATGGGACATGTTAACCCATAAGTCAGACCCTGGTGGGTTATTGTGTTGCACTTAAGTGAATATGTCGAGATTTGGGAGTTCCGAGCGAAGCACCTGGACTTAACCCTAGTTTGTTTCATGTAGAAACAAAGGGCGCAAAGGAAATAAAAGAGTCATGGAGGCTCTTGGCACAACTAAGCACTAGACTTTGTACTGGTCCTTGGTCACCTTGCGTAGAGATAGGACCAATGGCGCATAGGAAATAAAAGAGCCGTGAAGTCTCTTGGCACATTTATGCGTTGGACTTTGGGTTGGTCCTGGGTCACCTCATGTAGAGGTGGGCCTAATGGCATGGAGCTATTATCACAAGGAAAAAGGCTCTCAACATAGTTTAAAAGGGCTAAGTGCATAATGCATTAGCCAAAGATCGCAGAGACCGGTCCTATGGCAGAAAATAGGTAAAAGGAGCCAACAAAAGGAGATTAAGGGCATATATAATGGAAATTCTAGTTGACTGAAGTCTCAACTAAGTTGAAGGAAAAAATCATGTTGGATCAAATGAACAAGTTCAAGCATATGCTACATTGGCCAAGAGAAAAGGAAATTTTAGAAAGTTTGATCCTCAGAAAAAGAAGAAGATCAATATGTCTAAGATACAATGTTATGAGTGTAATTAATATGGGAACTTTAAAAGACATTGTCCTAAACTTAAGAAGGACAAAAATAAGAGAAAAGAAAGAAATGAAGCCCATGTCACCGAATAAGTAGAAGAACCTAAAAAGAAGAAGAAAAAGAAGGAGGCAGTGAAATATCTCTACTATGATTGAGATAATCTCCTTCACTTAGTTTTTTTCAAGTTTATAAAATATAGTAGTCATGATGGAAAGCATCACAAGAATGATAGGATGCATTAGAGCTAAAATAGAGATGACATCATCATAGAAGCATGGGAGGATAACTAAAGTAGAAAGTCTACATAGTTGTTGTAGTCATCATAGAAAGGAAATAGGTCATGGTATCTGTCAGGGTCATGTAAAATAGGCAATCATAGTTTGTCTGTTCATTTATTTATTTTGAGAATCTGCTTATGAAGTTTAACCTATGAGTCACTAGGTGTTATAGCCTAAAATTTCACTTGTCAAAGAAGTCATTTAGTCCTTAAAATTATGTGGTCAAATCAGTCTTCAGTTAGGAAGGAATTGTTTGTTGGGTTGTGTTATATTCTTTCCATGACTAGCCCACGTAGTTAACCAGGGGGTTAGAAGGGGAGCAGAGTGCCCCCCCCACCCCCGGCCCTTCGTTGCACCGATTGCGTAGTGGGGGGAGCCATAGGGGGTTTGAGGGGTGCAAGTAACCCCACTCTATGGGGTTCGGGGCAGTGCCCCCTGAAAATTTTGGTTTTGGACCCTATATTAGGTTGGGCGGATCTACCTATGGTTTTGTGCATGTTTTTCACACATGGTTTTGGATGCGATGGTTTTCGGTCCATGGTATTGGATGCTTCGGCATGTATAAATATGTATTGTAACATTAAAAGGAACATAATGAAAAATCAAG
>APFE031605950.1:1732-17202 GCA_000404065.3 Pinus taeda | reverse complement strand
TATGTGGATGATATGTTGCTAGTTGGAAATGACAAAGAAATTATCCAGGATTTGAAGACCCATTTGTCCTCCAAATTCGACATGAAAGATCTTGGTGCTGCAAACTATATTTTGGGCATGGAAATTAAAAGAGATCGGACAAAGAGGAAGCTCTGGTAAAACCAAAGGAAGTATGTTGAGACAATATTGATTTGCTTTGCTTGGCTTCACCAGAAGCAAAGCAAATCACTGTGTGTATTTTAAATTAATTGGTGACCATGTTATTTATCTGGTCTTATATGTGGATGATATGTTGCTAGTTGGAAATGACAAAGAAATTATCTAGGATTTGAAGACCCATTTGTCCTCCAAATTCGACATGAAAGATCTTGGTGCTGCAAACTATATTTTGGGCATGGAAATTAAAAGAGATCGAACAAATAGGAAGCTCTGGTTAAACCAAATGAAGTATGTCGAGATAATATTGCAGAGGTTTAATATGAAGGATAGTAAACCGGTGAAGGTTCCTATTCCTGTAGGTGTAAAGTTATCTGCTGAATAGTGTCCCAAGACACAAGAAGAGGAAGAGACATGTGTCGTGTTCCATATACAAGTGCAGTCGGTAGTCTGATGTATGCGATGGTCTGTACTAGACCAGACATTGCACATGCAGTGGGAGTATTAAGCAGGTTTATGCCAAAACCAAGGAAGGAACATTGGACAGGAGTGAAGCGGGTTTTTAGGTATTTGCGTGGCACTAGTGATTATGGTTTGTGCTACCAAGGAAGACCAGGATTGGATAGCGTTTTAGATATCCATGGCTTTGTTGATGTGGACTGGGCTGGAGATATGGATTGGAGAAGATCTACAAGTGGGTATGTGTTGAAGAATGTGCAACAAGAAATGTTAAATTTAGAATGTGCTAAAAATTGCATGTCTAAAAATAGTAGTTTGGCCAGTGAGGTCATTGGCCACATTGGATGAGACGTGAAACTGCTAAAAATAGAAGTTTCTCAAAATAGAATTTCTGGGTCCCTTCCTATTTATAGCAGTCCTTGGTCTATCTATAGGAAGTAAAACTAATCTTGGTCTTAACAGCAATTGGAAGTATTAATTAATTAATTCAATTGAGTTAATTAGTTGAGGAAATTTGAATTTGAAGTCTTTGTGAACATGCACATGAGTTGTCCCACTGATTGAGGAATTTATCCTTAATTTCCTCCAGTGATTGAGGGAATAAGTATGAGTTCTATAATGAGAGAATCAGTTGACGTAATTCTAACTAGTCAAATCCAGTTAGACAAATTTAACAGGTTGTTAAATTTGTGGAAAATAGTTTGTTAATGCTTGCATGCATGTGACAACTATTATTTCAGATAACTGAGTATTCACTCATGGATAACTGTTGCATGTCAGTTCTATCAGAGACCCAGTTGAGATTGGATGAGGGACAATGTACTATCAGATGCTTGGATCTTCCCATGGAATATTCCTTGCATGCATGAGGAACTAGTGTCCTCAAGGATTGCGTAGTGGGACCTGAGGTTGACAGCAGGTATGATTTGGGGCCAATGCTCACATGTTATGAATTGGACCACAATCAAAATTGCACAAGGAAATAGGGGATTGATGGATGGTTGCCTATATATTGAGACATAGTGAGTCTATCATGATCATCATCAGAGTACAGGAAGAGTAGGATAGTTGTTGAGCTGATTCTTTTTGTATGTTGTTAAGGATTTCCACTTGATTGATAATACAATGTTGCGGTTTTATGCTGGTGCTTTCCCCAGTGATATATTCTGTGTTATGTGTGATTTATTCCTTCTTGTCAGTTATATGTGTTCATACTTGATGTTTCTCATGGTTGATTAGCTTCCGCAAAGTTTATGGTAGATGTAGATATAGTATTATGCTTTAGTACATTTCATATATTAGTTTGATCTGCAGGTGAAATTTCTACATGATATCAGTGAGCTAGTTGATTTGTAGACAAAATTCTACAGTATGTGTTTAACCTATTTGGAGGTGCAGTCAGCTGGATGAGTAAGAAACAATTTGTAGTGGCACTATCAACTACAGAGGTAGAATACATGGCAACCACTCATGCAAGAAAGGAAGCAATTTGGTTACAGAGATTGTGTTCAAATATGGGGTTAGTACAGGGAGCTATAAGGATAGACTGTGACAGCCAAAGTGTAATTTTCTTGGCAAAGAATCCTGCATATCATTCAAAGACAAAGCACATTGATGTTCAATATCACTTTGTGAGGGATATGATAGAAGATAAAAAGGTGTTGCTGGTAAAGGTGGACAATTTGAAGAATACTGTAGATGCATTGACAAAATCTGTGAGCTCTGAGAAGTTCTCTTGGTGTAGAGAAACAATGGGCGTTGCAGGGCTGGATAAATAACTAAGATCTCTTGTGGCCCCCTGTGGAAAGAAAACAACAAGTGGGAGAATGTTGGGTTGTGTTATATTCTTTCCACGACTAGCCCACATAGTTAACCGAGGGGTTAGAAGGGGGGTAGAGGCCCCCCCCCCTTCGTTGCGCCGATTGTGTAGCGTGGGGAGTCATAGGGGGTTTGAGGGGTGTAGGTGACCCCACTCTATGGGGTGGGACTAATGGCATGGAGCTGTTATCACAAGGAAAAAGGCTCTCTACATAGTTTAAAAGGGCTAAGCGCATAATGCATTAGCCAAAGATCGCAGAGACCGGTCCTATGGCAGAAAATAGGTAAAAGGAGCCAACAAAAGGAGATTAAGGGCATATATAATGGAAATTCTAGTTGACTGAAGTCTCAACTAAGTTGAAGGAAAAAATCATGTTGGATCAAATGAACAAGTTCAAGCATATGTTGCCATGGCCAAGAGAAAATGAAATTTTGGAAAGTTTGATCCTCGGAAAAAGAAGAAGATCGATATGTCCAAGATACAATGTTATGAGTGTAATTAATATGGGAACTTTAAAAGGAATTGTCCTAAACTTAAGAAGGACAAAAATAAGAGAAAAGAAAGAAATGAAGCCCATGTCACCAAATAAGTAGAAGAACCTGAAAAGAAGAAGAAAAAGAAGGAGGCAGTGAAATATCTCTACTATGACTGAGATAATCTCCTTCACTTAGTTTTTTTCAAGTTTATAAAATATAGTAGTCATGATGGAAAGCATCACAAGAATGATAGGATGCATTAGAGCTAAAATAGTGATGACATCATCATAGAAGCAAGGGAGGATAACTGAAGTAGAAAGTCTACATAGTTGTTGTAGTCATCATAGAAAGGAAACAGGTCATGGTATCTATCAGGGTCATGTAAAATAGGAAATCATAGTCTGTCTGTTCATTTATTTATTTTAAGAATATGTTTATGAATTTTAACCTATGAGTCACTAGGTGTTATAACCTAAAATTTCACTTTTCAAAGAATTCATATAGTCCTTGAATGTTATGAAACCAGCTCAAGAAAAAGATAGAAAAGATAGATAAATGCCTTAAAATTCAGCCTCTTCGGGGGGCAACCTCCTTTACATTACATAAATGAACAATTCTTGGATGATTCAAATGAAAAAACCTCCTTTCTATATATAGGAGTCTAAAGAGTCACAATATAAACCAGCCGACCTAACAATAATAATATAAAGCCACAAAAATAACAATAGAGGGATTCTATGGGGCACAGTAACAACAATATGGGGGCAATAGGGGCACAACAATATTAATAAGGGGTATAACTACAATAGTAATGGGGTAATCCCTAGTATTATAGGGACCCAACAATCTCCAAGAGACAACTCCTGATCCAAGACTCATAGCATAACCTAAAGTAGAAACCCCAGTTTCTTTGTCTCCATCAAGGTCTGAATCAGAGTATCCAATCAAGCTGAAGTTGCCCACCTTTGAATACTTGATTCCAAAGTCTCGAGTTTCCTTCACGTACTTTAGAACTCTTTTTGCAGCAGACCATTGTCCCTCACAAGGCTTTTGCATAAACATGGAGAGGATTCCAACAATAAATGAAAGGTTTGGTCTGGTAGTAGTTAGGTAGTTGAGACTTCCTAAAAGCTGTCTATACTTTGTTGCATCCTCAAATTCTTTTCCTTCAATGGATGTGAGCTTTAAGTTTTGTTCCATTGGAGTAGTCAAAGGATTGCATTTAGTCATGCCAAACCTATTCAACAGATCTACAATGTACTTCTTTTGAGAAAGGAATATGGACTTCGGATGTTGAGTTACTTCAATACCAAGATAGTAATGAACATAGCCCAAATCAGTCATTTCAAATCCTTTCCTCAATTCCTTCTTTATGGATGCAACTCTCATTGTTCCATGTCATCAAAAGATCATCTACATATACCATAAGATATACAACTGTTTTTCCAACCTTCTTGACAAACAAAGTTGCATCATCAAGATCATAATGTTTGGAATTGAGTTTCAGAAGATGCTTAATTAGTATTTCATACCATGGTCGCAATGCTTGTTTGAGGCTGTTAGAGTCGGTATCATCATCCCTCCGTTAGAGATCAAATCCTCTTGTTGCATTTCATATCAGGTGTCCCGCCCAGTCGTTTGCATTCGATTTGGCGTATAGATCATCTGACGGTAGTGGCATTCCTGCAGTTTCCCTCATGTTATCTACCTGTTGGCTCATGTTTGTTCATTTAAAAAAGCATATACAGTCTTCCTTTTATCTCGAAAATTGCAAAGGTTGTCTTTAGGGTTTCATTGTCAATTAGGTCTAGGGTTTCATTAGGGTTTCGTTAAAAAATGTGTCAAAGTGTCCAATAAGTGCCAGCAGGCCATGAGGAGGTTTCAACATCAATAATTTTATCACCAAGTGTTCGAAAATGTGTTTTTCCTCAAACAAAAAACAAAGTATTTAGCTTTTATTGTAAAAAATCATAAAAATTTTGTTTCCCGCAGTGTAAATTTCTTCATCTGCACCCTGGTTTCTTTCCTTAGCCCAAAGCTCCAACACCTGCAAAAACAAGCGAAGCTCAGGTTATTAAGTTCATCATAAAGTGAAAAAGCAGTGAAAAAGTCCAAAAATAGAGGTTGAAATAAAAGTTATTTGCAAAACATTATGAAAGTGGGTTTTGGAAAAATTATTTTGAAAAGCCCATGCATAAAACATGTCTCCAAGTGTTGATAGCTCATTTGCATTTCGAGAGCAAAGAGGAAGCAACACAAATCAATTTTTGTGAACAAGTGAGGATATTGGATAAAAATCACTGTAAGTTGTCGGCGTGGTGCACTGGGCAGGAGGCGTGGCGCACTCATCCGGCGTGGCGCATTGGGCCTCAGAACCCAGTGTAAAATAATACGGGTGCGGCGCATAGGTGGGGCGCGGCGCACACAGCCAAAGAGCCCGAAAAACTTCCAAACTCGCTCCAATCGCCCCAAATTGCATCAATCGGTCTTGATACAAGTAGGTAGAGTCTTTAAAGCTGTTTTCTATCCAAGTTTGATGATGGTTTGATGGTGTGTGTTTCATGGTGCTTTTGTAAAACAATCAAACCCTACCTTTTAAAATACCTCAAAGAAACTTGCTGCTAGGGTTTCAATTCACTGTTTTGTCACCAAGTTCACTCTCTCATATCATTTTTCCCTTGTTTTCATTATTCCCTAACTTCCCCTACCCCCCTAAGTTCATTAATTCCCTATCCTAAGTTCCCTTTCCCAAATTTCCAAATGTAAACCCCAAACCCTAATCCTATACAAAAACTCCCATAACATCCCATATTTCCTTAAATAAACCCTACCCCAATAGTCCCTAAATCCCTCACTGTTTTCCCCCTTCACAGTCCCTCATATCATTGTTTCCCTTGGTGGTAAAAGTCAAAAACATCACGATCACCTACTTTTCATCAAGGCAGCTCCAAGACAGTTTGTTCACTAGCAGAGATGGCATCTGATCCTTCATATGATTATGAAGAGGAGACCCACAGTGACTCTCCTACAGAGGTACATGCACCCAGGAAACCTCATAAAGGTGGCAAAACATACGGGAAAATCGCCAAGCTACCCAAAGGTGGAGGGTGCAGTTCACTTCATTGGAGCAAGAGATCAATGCAAATAGGGAGTCATGGCTTGAAAGAGCCAATATCCACTTAGAGAGGAATCTGGAGAAGGCAATCAATGAGAAGAATATGGTTAGAAACTTGTGATGCCATTACTTGTCCCGGAACTTGGTGTGCCAAGTGAGAATCAGGCGTTTAAAATCAAAGTTGCAGAGAGTATCAAAAATGCAAAAAGAGGATGAAGGACTTCAGATCTTGGCTGAGGCTTCCTTGGCCCATCACAGCACTTGATAGAGAAGACCCAGCCCAAATTTCAAGAAATTTGGAGCAATTTTTGCATTTTGGAAATTTTTTGCACAAAAAACAAAGTTTTCCTCCCTATGCGCCGCGCCACGTGGCACTCGCTTTTGCTAGAGGCCTCCAAATATCAGAAACTAAGCATTTTTGGATTTCTCATGCAAAATTACACTTGTATACCTATGGCCAAGAAAATTGGGCAGGTTTTGAGCCCTCAAAAAGGTCAAAAACACTCGAAAATTGACCTCACTGGCCCATATTTTGACACACAGGAAGCAGCCTTGGGAGATTTGATTTTTGACAGGGAAAATGAAAACCAAATTGAAAAATTCCACTTGGGTTCGAAAGTAGATAGACATGCCTTTCCAACAAGCCTACTTGAAGCTAATTTGGACATCAGGAAGGTTTCCAAAAGTGGGTCCAAACAAGCGTGGCGCATAGAGGAAAAATTGCCAGTTTGACTCAGTTTTGCTCTGTTTTTCGCCGAGTTTTGCCTAGTTTGACTTTTTTGCTTTCCTAATGGAAAATTTATAATGTAATTTGATGAAAATTGATGGATCGTGATGTATATATGTTATATTGTTACTTGTAGAGGTAGATTCATTAGTTTAGAGGTTGTTTGAAACTGAATGAATCAGTTTCCTTGTTTCTAGAGGCATGCTGTTATGTTGCCTAGATTCCAGTTCTCAGCTTAGGATCAGTTGAATCAGCTCCTAAACATGTGAGCTCGACCCCTAGAGGCAAGGAGGAGCTATGTTTTTCTATATATATATATTTTTTTTTTCAGTCATTAGCATGGTTGGACACTTGGGATTGCTTAGCACTTCATTGCACATTTGATCTCTGCATTTTTGGCAAAGGAAAGACCAGGATTTTGCAGCACTTGTTGGGATCCTTGTGGCTCTATGTTTTGATGGTGTTTTTCTTCATGCAATTGTAAGTTCATTGATGTTTATGTATGCCATTTCCCTTCTCTTTGCTTCTGAAATTAAACAAATTGAGTGACAAAGGTAGAATTCAAGAGTTTGTTGTGCTCTGCCTTTTAGTTTTGTTTAATTCTCAATGTTTTCTTTAGTTTGAAGAGGATTCTTGATAGCCTCTTGCCCTCTTCTGCTCCTCAGCGGTATTTTATATCCATTCATTTAATCTAAAGCATCAAAACTACTGCCTACCTTGCCCCAACTGGAACTCTGCAAAAATTTGGCCTCATCCCCGGACCCAAATTTGCCTTTCCCTTTTTTCCAATAGAATCTCCCAAAAATCAAATTAAATCCTTGCACTTCATACCTAGCCTAAAATCAGTTGTTCAATCAGTCATATCAAGCCCCATCGATTATCTTTTGCTGAGATTGACTCAGAGAGAGCCCTCCCCTGTCCTCATAGGGCTAGCTACGAGGCTGAGCGTGGTTTGATGTGGACCTAGAAGGTTAACTTTTCAGCATGAGGTAAATCTAGGCTCTAACATAGTGGCGACTCCGCTAGGGAAGAAAGTTTATTTTCATTGTTTGGCTTTGTAGACTACAGATGGAGCCTGAAGATTAGCCAGGTAGCCTTCAAACTAGGAGGTAACTCCTCAAATGTAATCGTATATTCATTCAGTTTGTTCATTATTATATACAAGAGGGAGTGACTGTTCAGTTCATCTCCTGACGATTCTCCATTTTATCTATTATTTATTTACACTAATTACAATTGTTCACCCAATCCCTATGATTAGGTGTTAACATATATAAGTTGTCCAACTTAGTGAACATCTATATGTTGAATACTCAAACTACCTTATAGTCACTTGTCATTTTTGCAACTCCAATTTTATTTCTTACAGGGATGTAATTGTATTGATGGAAATAATGAAGATTGATGCCATGTTTAGCTTCTAAATCTTAGTCTCCTTCATAGGACTATGATCTTCCTTGGGTTTGGACATCCCAGGAGCCTCAGAGCCCTTTTGTATCATTTACTTTTCTTCCTTTCACTTCTTATTCACATACATATCTTGTTCTTGTCTTTTTCTATTTCTGCATTTAGTATTGATGATTTCTTATTGTAGGATTGGGTTAAATGGTTGAAGTAAGTTCTTTTGCAGCATCAAAAGCATGATTTAATCCTTTGATCAACTTTGGAAGGTCATAGTAATCATTGAGCTACTTGGATTAGTTTGCTTATTCCCTGTTAGGGCCTAAATCTACCTTAGGCTGAGAAAGGCAGGTCTAGGGTAACATCAAACCACACTTAACTTGGTAGCTAGCCCTACCAGGTCAGGAGAGGGCTCTCTCCTTGTCAATCTCAAGAAAATATAGCAAATGAGGCTTGAGATGACTGATGTAAAGACTAATTTTAGGCTAGGTATATGCTCAGAGGAGTTTGATTGAGTTTTATGTAGGTTTCTTGGATCAAAAGTGAAAGGTAGTTTTGGGTCCGGGGAATGGACTCAGTTTTGCAGAGGTTTTGTGGGGAAAGGTAGGCAAATGCTTTAGTAATTTGAAATAAGTGAAATGGAAAGTCTTAAGACTGGTGAGGAGTTGGAGAGGGCATGAAGGCATCAATAATTCTCTTCAAACAATTGAAACATGTAAAACCAAATAAACCCTAGACCTAATGAGACCTAAAAACCCTAAAAATGGCTTTTATAAATGTAAAGACAGAAAATGACTGTAAATGACCTGAATTTGTGAAAATAGGCTAGCAGGTAAAGACCATGAGGGAAATTTGATAAAGCACCACTACCATCAGATGATCCATGACCTAATGGAATGCATCTGACCAGTTGGGACACCTAAAAATGCATGCAACAAGAGAATTTTGATCACTGATGGAGGGATGAAGATATCGACACTAACATTGGCTCCAATGGGGATGGTAGCTCCTCGGAGGTGCCAAGAACTAAAGATCTTTGGAACGCATACAATGCCTCTTCCATTGGGCTATGGAGTCAATAACTTCCACAAACATAAAGCCAATATCTTCACTCAAAACTGGACTCAATTACATGACTGAAAACTTACGGAAAACCGACTCAAACAATTGACTCTATCAATCCGCACGAAGTAGTCAAAAACTAACATCAGACCTCTAGTTTTATAGCCTTCACTTCGGGCCCCAAACTGATTGAATGACGACAATGCACACTTGCAATGAAGGAAATAAAATGGTACGTATAGTGACCAATTATCACAACATAAAATATCTCAAAGATAATACCATTTCAGCAGCCAGCCATTGACCGGCCCTCCTAGATAAACGTCCCCATTCATTTCCTTGAGGAGAAAAGCATTTTGACCCCGATATGTAGCAATTTTGAATGGGCCCTTCCACAGCTTCTCGAACTTTCTGTGCTTGCCTTTGTCCTCGTTTCTAGCGTCCCACTTGAGCACGATGTCTTCAATCTGAAACTTATCTGACTTTGCCTTCCGGTCATAGATTTTCTTGATTCTCTCTTACAGCCTGAAGGTATTCTAGAAAACCTCCTCTCTTGTCTGTTGTAAATGGATCATTTGGTTTATCCTTCGTTGAAAATGATCCTCTTCGCTGCTAGCTTCCTATAGAAGTTTTACCACCGGGATTGCGAGAGATGTCTTGAACACCGTGTCAACACCATATACTAGTTCAAACGAAGACATGCCAATTGATTTCTTCTGAATTACTCTATCTGCCCAAAGTGCATTAACAAGCTTTTTGTGCCAACTCTTTTTGTTTGTTTCCAACAACTTTTTGATGATGTTAACCAATGATTTATTTGAAGATTCCGCCAATCCATTACCTTGTGGATAGTATGCAGTTGAATGCCCCAAGGTAATTAGATATTTATTACAAAAATCAATCATCCTTTTAGATTTAAAAGTTGCTGCATTATCTGTAATCAGCTTGTTAGGACAACCAAAACGTGACAAAATATTATTTTTGAGAAATCGAATTATTACCGTATCAGTGGCCTGCCGAGTGGGGATGGTCTCAATCCATTTTGTAAAATAATATGTCACTGTTAAGATCCACTTATGCTGAGCTGAAGATGTAGGGTGGATCTCTCCAATAAAGTCAAGTCCCCACTGCTGAAACGAAGCACTTACTTCAACCAGTTTGAGAGGTAGTGGTTGTAATTTTCTCCTTCCTTGAAAAATTTGACATTCATGGCAGCTTGTAACAATTTTATACACATCAGCAAAGAGGGTAGGCCAATAGTACCCTGCTCTCAAAATTTTATTTGATGTCGTCTTCCAAAATAGGTGACCTCCACAATCCCCCTTGTGAAAATCAGCCATGACCTATTTTGCTTCTTCCTCAACCAAACAATTCAGCAACATACCTCCAGGATCTTTCCAATACAATGCATTATTCATAATACAAAATTTGGCAGCCTTTAATTTCATAGTTCTACTTTTATTTTTAGCCATTCCTGGGGGCAGTGAAAGATTTTGGAGCACATATACAATATCTGAATAACAAGGGGAATGGATAAAAATTTCTGATACCTGAACAAGTGAGCTGTCCTCATCTTCTTTGGACATGGCAGTAATCAAGTTTATGTCCAAGGCATGCAAATTAGACTCCACCATCAGTGTTGCCAAACCTTGCCCCTTGATGAGCTTTGTTGGCTTTATTTCCAAGTCATATTCTAATAAAGTTGTGATCCACTTGCCTCGTCTCCCTTCTAGATCTATCTGTACTAAAACATCTTTAACAGTTGCGTTAGGAACACAGGTAAGAATATATGAGAATGCAAAATATATACTCGGAAATCTTTCATAGCTTTCACTAAGACAAGAGCTTACTTCTCAATAATATTATACTTTAAGGCTGCATCTCTTATTGTTCTGCTGAAAAAGGCAATTGGCTTCTCACGCTGATCTCTTTTTACCATTAAGACCGCTGCCATAGTATGCTCTGAAGCGAATGAAAATAAAATAAAATCTTGGGAATAATCACGGCTGATCAAAATTGGAGCTTAAGAAAGGGCCAACTTTACCAAATTGAAAGACTTGATAGCTTCTTCGGTCCACTTTACTACACTATCTTTCTTCAACATGTTTGTGATTTCCCTCAAATGTTCTGCTAGATTTGGCACAAAATGACGTAAGAAGTTAATCTTACCATTGAATGCTTGGATCTCCTTTTTACTACGGGGAAAATCAATTTTTTGAATAGCTTCCACTCGAGCAGGATCGATGCAGATGCCCTCCTTTGATATGATGTGATTGAGAAGCTTTCCTTCATCCATGGCAAACAAACTCTTTTTGGGATTAAGAGATATGCCATACTTTCTGCATCGCTGAAAAATGATCTTCAAATGGTAAAGATGTTCCTCATCTGAATTAGAGAAACTGTCAAATCATCAAGATAAACTACTAAAAATACATCTTTCTCATTTGTAAAGGTGATATCCATAGCCCACTAAAAAGTTGCATCAGCATTCTTTAAACTGAATGGCATCTTGGCATAATGGAAAGTCCCCCTTGGAGTAGTGAATGATGTTTTATCTCTGTCATCCTCAGGGACCAAAATTTGATTGTATCCAGAATACCCATTGAGCAGCGACATACGAGATGCCCCAACCACTCTTTGAAGTATGTGGTCCATCTTTGGCAACAAATAATTATCTTTCAAAGATACCTTATTTAGATTTCTGAAATCAATGCATAATCTAATCTCACCTGTCTTCTTTCGCATGGGCACCAAATTGGAAATCCATTCTGAAAATCTGATTGGAACGATTATACCAGCCTTGTATAATTGATTTACTTCCTTCTCTATGGATGGCAACAACTTAGGATTGATCCTTCTTATATTTTGGCGAAATGGCTTTTGGTTTGGCTTGATTGGAATGATGTGCTGAATTATACTTTTATTTTACTCCTTCAAACTTGAATAGTCCCATGCAAATACATCAGTAAATGAGGACAATAAACTAATGTACTTTGCATTTACCTGAGGAGGCAATGCCTTTGACAATTTCACCATCTTTGGATTTTCTCCTGTTCCAATATTCACGTCTTCAACTCCCTTTTCAGTCGGCATCAAACTTGGTTTCTAGGCTACATCATCTTGGTCAAATAATTCCTTTAAAGGTATGAGGCATTTAGGGATGACATTATCTTTGAGCTGCAAAACTTTCATCTGATTTACTTTTAAGTCTGGTTTGCCATTATCTTGCTCACCATCTATAGAAGTGTCTTGATATTTGCCTTCATTTCGCAGAAATTCTTCAATCTCTTTATCATCTTGAAACACTTGCCAATATCTTTGATTATTAGGGATAGATGGGTGATGTTTCACATGAATTTCAAACTTATTGTTTGAATTCATTGGAATCTTCAAGTTACTTGCTGCTGTTGCAAGGGAATCTGCAATAACATTCTGTGCACGTGGAACACATGTCAAAGTAAAATATGGAAACAACCTCAAAATGTCTAAAACCGCATTATGGTAAGCCCTCATTCGAGGATGTTTTGCTTGGTACTCTCCCTTGACTTGCTTGATTACTAATTCAGAGTCGCCATAAACTGAAATTCTTTTCGCATTCAGCTTTTTGAGAATTTTCAAGCCTGCGATTAATGCCTCATATTCTGCTTCATTATTAGAACAATCAAAAGCCAACTTGTATGAACAAACTCTTACATTATTATTTGGTGAGAAAACAAGGCTGCGTATCCAAATACGAATTCCGGCATTTTCCCTACCCACTGCTCCATCAAAGTCCATACTCCACAAGCCAGCTTCCTCTTCCAAATGCTGAAATTCTGCTTGTTTTTCTACCTTTGGCCACTGTCCATCTTTTTTTTGCTGCTCGTGAAATGTTGACTACTCAGCGGTACTTTCAAGCCTTTACCTCTCTTTATGAAGTACAACTCTGAAATTTTCTGTAATCTCGGGTATATCTTCAACTTCAACTAATTGACTATTTACATCATTGAAACCACTGTCAGAATAAAGAACAAAAGACTCTAAATCTATATGTACATAATTAATTGGATGATTCATAGGTTTCTCCTTGCTCGTGATCATGTACTTCATCTTTTTCTCTCTATATAACTTCCTCATTTGACCAAACATCGGAATAGTAGCGTTGAAGAAATCTAACTGCAATGACCCTTTGAGTTTTGCACCCCATGATCTAGATAGAAGCATGCCAAATCTAGGGGGAATGTCGGCCACATTTACATCCATAAGAACAATTTTTGTTGGAATCTGATCCAAACTTACAACCAAATCTTTAATGAGACCAATACATTTTACTCTACTAGAATCAAAGGTATAAAGGTCATGATACTTTTGAGTGATGTCCAAGCCTAATTTCTCCATGATTGCCTTTGGCATGAGGTTATGAGATGGTCCTAAATCAAACATGGTGTTGTGCAAAACATAATCATGCAATCTGTTAGCACTTGGAATTCACCTAGGCTGAGATAGACAAACTCTCAAGGCTACATCAAACCATTTCACCTCGTAGCTAGCCCTACGAGGTATGAGAAGGCTCTCTCGGGTCAGATTTGGTAGATCTTTCAATATGATAAGCTGACCAATTAAGATCAAAGATATTAGGCTAGTAAATTGATAAGGGGGGTTGATTTAAAGATTTTTGGGTTTTTTGGTGGCAATTGGAGGGAGTGAAATTCAGGGTGCGGGGATTGAGCACAGTTTTTGCAGGGCGATCTTTGGGGCAAGGTAGGAGTGAGCGCTGATGCCTTAATCTGAGATGGATGATCAGGGATGATAGAGAAGGAGCTAAAGAGGGCAACAACCATTTGAGTCCTCTCTAGACAGTAGAAAACATAAATTTTGAACAAACTAAAAAGCTGAGCATGTCAAAGCATGATTTCAAACTTTATCACTTCATCTGTCCAAATAGAAGCAAAAGAGAGATGTAGAATACATAAACAAACTTACAAGAACATGTAGAGAACACACCATAAACACTACAATCCACAAGAATCCACAAGGATTTCTGCAAAACCCTGGCCTTCTTCCTCTTTAAATTGCAAAGATAGATGTACAATATACAATGAAACTTTTTCCCACAAGAGTCCAACCTTCCAACCTCTCAAAATGACTAAGAAAACACATAATATAGGCAAGCTAACCTCTTCCCTTGCCTCTAGGGGTCGAGCTCATCCTTCTAGGAGCAGTTTAAACTAATTCCAAACTAAGCACTAGATAATAGGCAGCTCAACAACTTGCCTCTATTACTTAGCTAACTGATTCATGCATTAATTATTCACTTTTTACATCAAGGAAGCTTCTAGAAGAGTAAAGAGAGGTAAAATCTATCAAAGGGCCATGAAAATATTACATTTATCCATCATCTACAAGTAAAAAAAATCAACCATAGTCAAAACAGTGTTTTTTGACCAAAAAAATCAATTCTGGCAAAGTTAGCTCTCACGTCCGCGCCCCCTGGCTCTCATGTCCGCGCACCTTTGCAGCAACTTTTGAGTGGTTTCCACTGGTCCAAATCAGGTGCAAGATGGCTCATTGGAAAGCTTGGTCTGTCTACTTTCCATCCCAAGTGGAATTTCTGAATTTGGAGTTGTTTTGCCCCCTCAAAAACTATTTCTCCCAAGGTCACTTTCTGCAACTCAAAAAGTGGGCAGAAAGTCATTTTTTTGATGTATTTTGAGCTTTTGGAGGCTCAAATCTCAAAATCAGGCTTTTCCCAAGTATTGGTAATTTTTCTCTTTGCATGCCCTTTCCAAAAATGCCAAGTTTTCAAAATTCCGAGTAGTCCTCCAAAATAGTCGCGCTTGGAGTGCGGCGTTTGACATGGGAAAACCTGTAAATTGCACAAAAAATTTACAAATGACAAAATTTTCTCCAAATTTCTTGAAATTTGGGCTGGGAGTCCCCAATCAAGTACCATGCTCAGCCAAAGAGGCTTTGGCCAAAATTTGGAGTGGATTGGGCGTTTTCCTTCGTTTTTGTGTTTTGGCCAACCGTCCTTGGAGCACCTTCGTTCTCGCCGGTCTTTTTGACATTTCTTTCAAACCATGACACCTGTGTAAAAAGTGAAGGACAAAAACCTCTCTCATTTTTCTTCCTTGGCATGTTGTGGACAAAAACCTCTCTCAGTTTTCCAAAATTCATCTCTGACTGCTCTGAAACATCATTTGAGTGAAACTTGCCCTGATGTGTGAAACAAGGAATTTGGTCGAAATGAAGCGAAATGAAAGGGATAGGGGGCTT
>APFE031605947.1:0-12553 GCA_000404065.3 Pinus taeda | reverse complement strand
ATATCTAATTACAACAATATACTAATTCTAAATAATTAAACATTCTAGAATAATAATTATTAATTTAATATCTTAAATTAATAATTATTTTATTCCTATTTTATAACCTATGATAAAATTGTATTTTTGGATCATCTAACATTCCCCCCTATGATCCAAAGATACATTACAACAGATACCAAATTCATCCTTGAACTCAATAAATTTTATTCTGCCAAGCGGTTTCGTAAAAATGTCAGAGATTTGATCTTCGGAAGGACAATAAACTGGCTTGAGGACATCATTGGTAATGAGATATCTGATATGATGATACTTGGTGTCCACATGCTTTGTCTTTGAATGAAAAACTGGGTTCTTGGCAAGTTTGATGGCTAACTGGTTGTCAATGAATAGTGATGTAGCTTCTGTTTGAGAAATGCTCAAGTCCTGCAAAATTCGGCGCAACCAAACAATTTCGCATGATGCTTCCCATGCTGAAATGTACTCTGCTTCTGTTGAAGAAGTGGCCACTGTAGCTTGTTTCTTACAACTCCAAGATACTACTGCTGACCATATGTTCATTAAATAACCTGTTGTTGATGCTCGATCATCAATGCTCCCAGCAAAGTCGGCATCAGAATATCCACCAAGTACAAAATTTTTAGTCTTTGTGTGAAGAAGACCAAAATCGTTTGTTCCTTGGATATATCAAAGAACTCCTTTAGCTGCATTCCAGTGGTTGTCTCGTGGTTCCTACATAAAACGTGAAAGAATATTGACTGCATAAGATATATGAGGATGAGTATTTGTCACATAAATCAAGCTGCCAATCAACTGTCTGTAAGTTGTACTGTCCACCTTTCCCCCCCTTCAAATTTTGAAAGTTTCAAGTTTTGCTCCATGGGGGTGAGAACGGGCTTGCAATCCTGTATGCCAAGTCACTGAAGAACCTCTGCCGCATACTTACTCTGAGAAATGAAAATATGATGTGGACGTTGGAAGACTACAACTCCAAGATAGTAGTGAAGTAATCCCAAATTTGTCATCGTAAAACCTACATGTAGCTCCTCTTTCACGTGCGCAATATGATCGTCATGGTTGCCAGTAATGATCAAATCATCTACATACATAACAAGAATTACCAGATATTTTCCCTGTTGTCGTACATACAAAGTATGATCAGATTCACTTCGTTGAAAACCAACTTTCTTAAGGTAGTCATCCACCTTTGCATACCAAGCTCAGGGAGCTTGTTTTAATCCATATAAAGCCTTCATCAATTTGCAAACTTTATGTTCTTGTCCTTCAACTTCAAAACCTGGTGATTGGGTCGTATACGCTTCCTCCTATAAATCCCTATTGAGAAAAGCACTTTTCACATCCATTTGATGAACTTTCCATCCTTTCTGAGCAACCAATGCAAGTGTCAGTCAGATGGTGTTCCATTTAGCTGTAGGAGAAAATGTTTCCTCACAATCAATGCCTTCCTGCTGTGTAAAACCTTTTTCTACAAGTCGTGACTTATACTTTTCAAGTTCTCCCTTTTGATTATATTTAATTGTATAAACCCATTTGCATCCTATGGGTTTAACATTTGCTAGACAATCAACATGTTTCCAAGTGTTGTTATCAATTACTGCTTGATATTCTTCAACCATAGCCTGTTTCCATTCTTTATGTTTTATTGCTTATTTGTATGTGAAAGGTTTAGTAAAATCATTTGCTATCAAGGCAAAATTGCCTTCACTTCTATGTGCCCATCTAGTGCCTGTTTTATTCTGCTCATATGGCTTTACATCTTTCAAAAGTTGAATTGCCCATTTTGGTAGTTGGTGCTCACTTGTTTGTGCTTCTGTAAAGTCTCCATCATTGTAAATAGGATTAATATAAATTGATGTTCTTTGTTCAGGTGAAGAGTCTGGAGAATCACTATCAGAAGAAATGCTACTGCTTGGAGATGTGGATGAACTGCTAGAAGACCCAGAGGATGTTGTTGATGTAGATGGACTGGATGACTAATCTTCAGAGGAAGAAAAATAAGGTTCATACCAATTTGATGAAGTTGGTTGACTTTGCATTTTTCCATTTCTTTTACTTCCCTTTAGTTTCTAACTTGTGGAGAATATGTTCAATTTATTTAGCACTCTTACTCTTAGTTTCATAAAAAATGACATCCCTGCTAATAATGAATTTTCCATTGCTCAAAAGATGATACCTTTTCTTCTCATCAGAATAGCCAATCATTGTGCATTTTAAACTTCTTGAGTCAATCTTAGTTCATTTTTCTTTTGGAACTAAGGCATATCATACTGATCCAAAAACTCTAAGATGTTTAACTTGAGGTATGAAACCAAACCAAGCTTCATAAGGTGTGATTCCGTCTAAAAAAGTAGTAGGAGATATGTTTCTTAAGTAGACAACTATATGTATTGCTTCTGCCCAATATGTTGGACTTAACCTCTTGAAAGTTAGCATGGATCTCTCCATTCCTAATAAGGTGCGATTCTTTCTTTCGACTACTCCATTTTTTTATGGAGTGTAAACATTAGTAAGGTGTCGTCTTATGGCATTTTCACTGCAATAAGTTTTGAATTCATTTGAAGTGAATTCTCCCGCATTATCTGTCATAAGAGTAGCTATCTTTTCTTTGACTTCATTTTCAACAAGTTGGCAAAAAATTTTAAACTTATCAAATACTTCTGACTTGTTCTTCAAGAAGTAAACCCGAGTCATTCTTCTGAAATCATCAATGAATAGTAAGAAATATTTGCAACCACCAAATGAAGTTTGTTGTGGACCACAAACATCACTGTGAACTAGTTGTAGCCGCCTGTTTGCACGCCATGAACTTGTTGGAAAACTTTCTCGACTTTGTT
Source organism: Pinus taeda (assembly GCA_000404065.3). Classification (NCBI taxonomy): domain Eukaryota; kingdom Viridiplantae; phylum Streptophyta; class Pinopsida; order Pinales; family Pinaceae; genus Pinus; species Pinus taeda. The sequence goes on along the minus strand of APFE031605947.1, from coordinate 9,698 downwards.
TGCCATAAATGAAAGCTTCACATTTTTCATTTTCCCTTTTGAAAGTGGGAATTCCTTTAACCATTCCTTGTTTCTGCAATTGAGAAAGACTCTCAAGATTTAAATGTCCATATCTTACATGTCATAGTCTTACAGGTGAAATCCCTATACTTACTACCCCTGCAAAATCAGAATGCCTTGGAATAACTCTCCCTTTCATCCGTAATAGTTTTCCATCTTCATAACCTGTCATGATGGTTTTCAAGTTCTATTTCACTAAATTAATCTTGACTAAACCATATTCCATAATCACCTGATGTCCTGCTTGTTGAATCGTGACTAAAGAGAGAAACATTTTCTTAAAACTTGGTACATACCATACATTGGAAATCATTTTTTCTCCAATGCGAGGGAGAAAAACTTTAATTGCTCCTTTTCCATAAGGAGTATGTTTTGTATCATTAGCAAGAAAAATGGAATTAAGTTGGCAATATTAAAAATTACGAAACAAATCACGTCGACAAGTCATGTGCTGAGTTGCCACTGAATCCAAGATCCAGGCATCTGCATAGTCACTTCTAGGATGGGATGAAAGTTGTCATGTTGGAAAGGAAGTAAAAACATATTCTGAGCTATCATCATCTTGATCATTTACAAATTGCGCTGAATGCTGCTGAAACTTGGGAATTTTATTAAGTGAAGTTCGACAATCTTCAGCATAATGGCGAACTTTGTTACATCTTCGACACACAATTTGACTTAAGTATCTTCCTTTTCCTGAAGATTGTCCTCTTCCTGTACTTTGACTTCTATGTTGAGATTGTCCTCTACATTGGTTATTGTTTCCTTGTCCTTGAAAATTTCCTCTTCGTTGGTTATTTCCTCTACCTTGAAAATTATTTCTTCCTGAACTGTTACCTCTGTTAAAGTTGTTTCCCCTCCTTTGGCTTCGACCTCGACTTTGTGCTTCTTGATTCTAATTGCCTCTGCCTCTACCTCGAGAACTATCTGTTGATGATTTACTAGTGCTGGCCTCTGTGAGAAAAACATCTTCACCAACTTTCTTTTTCTTCCCAAAGGTTTTATCATGTTGAGTCAACATTTCACAAAGCTCATCAAACTTTAGTTTCTCTAATTTCCTAGTTAATTATAGAGTCTCCAAAAAATGCGTGTAGGAAGAAGGAAGTCCAGCAATTATAATTGTTACCATAAAACTATCATCTATTGTTGGAAAACCAGCATTAATGATTTCTTTCCTAATATTCTTAAGTCTTGAGATATATTCAGGTACATCACCTCCTTCAGTCAATTTTTCTTGTAACAATTTCAATTGTAGATCAACTTTATTTGATTCAGGCTGAGTATCAAAGAGGACTTTAAAAGTTTTCAAAGTAGACCATGCATTTGTAGCATTTTCTATATGGACATACATTTCATCATTCACAAAAGATTTAATAAGAGCTAAGGCTTTGGCATTCTTAACTTCCCTTTTTTGCTAGTGCAACTACATCTGTGGGTTTATTCAGCTTAATATCTCCATCACATATTCCCTACCATAATTAATTGTAAATGAGAGTGCTTTCAATGAAACGGTGCCATGTTTTATAAGATTTTGTGCCTTCAAGTTTGTTGGAATCAGAAAACAAATTAATCAACTTAGACATTGTAGCGTTGAAGCTTCGCACCAAGAATTAGAACAGAAATGACAAGATGGACAACACAACACACCATGCAAAAAACACGATCTATCGGGGCTTGGCATTGACCCTCATATAGTTGTTGAAGTTGGAGAAAAATGGTTGAGCTTTGCACTTGGCTCTAGTCAATTTTTCAAAAAATTACAAGGTAACTTTCAAAATTTGACTTTTACAATGATGCTCTTGCAAAACTTGGTAAAAAAAAATTCCCCCCCTCAAAGTAAAATTACTTTGAGTTACACTTATCCCTTCAAAAAATTACAATTAAAATCACCTTATTACTCCAAAGATTTACAAATCACCTTATTACTCCCCACACAATAAACTCTCGAAATTAAAAAAAGCATCGTATCTTTCCAAAATACAATATTCCTTATTTCTCCACAAAATCTTTTGAGATTCACCTTAAAAAAAAAAATTGTCAAACACTAAATCTTTTTACTTGTCAAACATTGTCTGGCTGGAAATGGCTAGCTAGTTCTTATGCTGGTTGGTTTATCGTAAGGGCCTCAAACATATGAATGTGAAACTCCACTATAACCTTATGCCCTTTTTTCTATACCAATCTAAACGAATAAATCCAGAAGGAATGGTTTTCTTTAGAACTTCTCAAATATTTAAAGGTAGCCCACAGTAAGAACTGCGCACTGGTTCAGACACATGTCAGAGGCAAATACCTCTGCAGTTTCAAGGAGAAAACACCCTTGAGCGAAATGAATTAATTACTTAACAGATCGAATAGCATTTCAAAATGATCAACTGTTGGTCCCAGTGTTAAATACACGCATAGACAGGCAGAGTTCAAAATACAAAAAAATTGATAATATTTGTTAGAAATTTGATACTAAATGGGGCGTAACAGATCAAGCACAGTCTCTCAGAAGCACTGCCTCTAGGTGTTGTTGTGCATTGTTAAATTACAAGTGCATTAAAAAATTCAGAACCTGCAATGCAAAATTCTCAAATACGGTGATTCGGCCCATGCAATTTTCTGTTTCTGCTGAAGAAAAATAGGACGATGCTAAGGAGCCAGTCCGCTGCTATTTTCCAGTGACAAAGAGGCCTTTCCTGATCCAAAGCTGTAACAAATCGAATATTTGAAAGAATTCGCAGCAATAAATTCCAGTTTTCATTTTTTCTGCAGTATATGCTTCAGAGATGTGCTGTTGCGTGAGAGGTACGGAGATCTGATGCTACGTAAGAGGTGCTACTTGACCACTTCAACGTAGATCAATTCATAATCATTTTCCGTACTGCATGACAGCCTCAACATAAATCAATTCAGAATCAATTTTTTGTACTGCGTGAATCTTTTGCTTCCATTTCTAGTCCAAAATTCTTCAAACCCAAGTTTTTTTTTTTGGCGTTGAATGAGTTCTTATAGATTCTGCCAAGGGTACGATTATTGGTGCAGAGCATTATCTAAAGAAGAACAAGGAGCAGAGGGAGGGATGGCAGTTTCTTTGATAATAATATAGAAATTTTCACTAATCCAGTAGTGCTTCATTATTTTCATTAATTTTCTTTTTTTGTTATCCTTTTATAATAATACAGAAATTGGTTTTCAAATTTAACAATCTAAAAACAATAATAAAATTTCTTTTCTTTTGAACAAAAAATCATTAATTCCATACCAATCATATGGTGAGTAATTCAATGGAGTTTTGCATAAACTTGTAGAGCTGGAATCTCCTCTTCACACCCATTGCGGCATTACTGAAGCTTTGATACCACAATAATGGCAGAAGTGTCCTCAGACACGTAATTTTATTAATCAGAAAAAATAATTACATAATTGATTTTACAAGAGTTTACACCCGAGCATCCAAACACTCTTGCAATGAGCTATTTGTAAGATCTATGTCTTAACTACCTCTAATTATGGATCACTTATTAAATAACAAGTGTCCATTTACAATAAATGTTATTCAAACCAATTAGCTAACAAATCTCCTAAAATAGAGCCAAAGATACGACACATTTGGAGAGTCATATCTAATTACAACAATATACTAATTCTAAATAATTAAACATTCTAGAATAATAATTATTAATTTAATATCTTAAATTAATAATTATTTTATTCCTATTTTATAACCTATGATAAAATTGTATTTTTGGATCATCTAACATGTGGGGGTGGCCAGGTCAGAATTGAATAGCCACCGCTCACCATGGGGGTGGTTGAGCAATGGCTATCTAATTCTATGAATCAGATAACCACCACTCGGCTACGCCCACAGGCGAGTGAGTGATGGCTATCCAATTTTGAGAATCTGATAGCCACTGCCCAACTGCCCGTGGGGGTGGCCGGGAAGTGGCTATTCGATTCTCGGAATCAAATAGCCATCACCCGACCACTCGTGGGGGTGGTGGCTGATAAAATTGTTTTTTTTAAATAAAAAATAAATTTTGTTTTTTTTTAAATACAATAAACATATTTAACAAAATTTATTTTTTGTTAAAAAGAACAATGTTATCACCCATCGCCCCCACGAGTGGCCGGGCGGTGGCTATTTGATTCCAAGAATCGAATACCCACTTCTCGGCCACCCCCATGGGCGGTTGGGTGGTGGCTATTTGATTCTCAGAATCGGATAGCCACCACTCAACTGCCTATAGGGGTGGCCGGGTGGTGGTTATCTAATTCTCAAAATCAGATAGCCACCGCTTGGCATGGGGGCGGCTGAGTGGTGGCTACTTGATTCTGAGAATAAGATAACCACCACCTGGCCACCTGCACAGGCAGCTGAGTGGTGGCTATCCCATTCTGAGAATCGGATAGCCACTACCCAACCACCCGTGGGGGTGGCCAGGAAGTGGCTATTCGATTCTCAGAATCATATAGCCACTGCCCGATTGCTTGTGGGGGCAGTAGCTAATATTTTTTTTTTTTTGTAAATAAAAATTAAATTTTGTTTTTTTCTTAAATACAATAAACATATTTAACAAAATTTATCCTTTATTTAAAAAAAACTATTTTATCGTCCACCGCCCCCATGAGCGGCCGGGCAGTGACTATTTGATTCTGAGAATAGAATAGCCACTTCCCAACCACCCCCACGGGCGGTTTGTCAGTGGCTATCTAATTATCAGAATCGGATAGCCACCACTTAGCCACCTGCGGGGGTGGCCAGGTGCTGGATATCTGATTTTCAGAATCGGATAGCCACTGCTCGACGTGGAGGCGGCAGAGCAGTGGCTATTCGATTCTAAGAATAAGATAAGCACCACCCGACCACCCCCACAGGCACTAAGTGGTGGCTATCTGATTCGAAGAATCAGATAGCCATCACCCAACCACCTGTGGTGGTGGCCTACAAGTGGCTATTCGATTATCAGAATCAAATAGCCACTGCCCGGCCGCTTGTGGCAGCGGTGGCCGATAAAATATTTTTTTTTAAATAAAGAATAAATTTTGTTAAAATATGTTTTATTGTATCTAAAAAAAATAAAATTTATTTTTTATTAAAAAAACAATTTTATCGGCCACCGCTCTCACAAGCAGCCCATGGGGGCAGCCAACTGGTGGTTATTCGATTTTGAGAATTGGATATCCACCTCAAAGGTGGTCAGGGGGTGGTTATTCGATTCCGATAATCAGATAGCCATCGCCTAACTGCCAGTGGGGGTGGTTATCCGATTCTCGGAATTGAATAGCCATCGTCTGACTGCCCATGGGGTGGCTATTCGATTCTCAGAATCGAATAACCATCACTTGGATGCCCGTGGGGGTGGCTATACAATTCTCAGAATCGAATAGCCATCACCTGGTTGCCCGTGGGGGTGGTTATTTGATTCTCGGAATTGGATAGCCACCGCTTAGCCATCTGTGTGGGTGGTCAGGAAGTGGCTATTTGATTATGAGAATCAAATGCCCACCGCTCGGCCACTTGTGGGGGTGGCTGGGCGTTGGCTATATGATTATGAGAATTAGATAGCCACCCCCACAGGCAATCAGGCGATGGTTATCCAATTCCGAGAATCGGATAGCCACTGGTCGGAATCGAATAAACACCGCCTGACTGCTCATGGGGGTGGCTATCCAATTCTCGGAATCGGATAGCCACTGCCCAACAATTTATGGGGGTGTGGCCATGGGTGGCGAAGCTGCGTGCTGATATATGTTTTAAAGTTTTGATCGTAAATATATGTTTGTTAAAGTTTTAAATTTTTTTTTTATTTTTTAAAATTGAATATATGTTTTTTTATTATTATTTTTAAATGGTTTTTTTAAATCATATATATATATATATATATATATATATAATATATATATATATATATATTAAATTTAAAATGTTTTAGGTTTTTTTTCGTTATATATATATTATATATATATATATATATCTGTGTGTGTGTGTGTGTGTGTTGTGTTTTTATATATAAAATTTGACATAAGAAATTTAAAGTTGTCAAAATTTGTTAAATTTAGAAAATAATTATTTACATTTCATACATTAGAAAATTTAAAGTAAAAAAATAGGTCTTTCAAAAAAAGGGCCTTATGTAGAATCACCAGTTTTTTAAATCAACATGCATATTACTAACATTCTAAAACGTAATATACATAAAAAAAAATTAAAGTGCCATAAACTATGCTCTAAAAAAATATGTGTGTTCTGCATCCCCCCTTTTCAAAATCACGTCACTCTTTTGATATCTCTAAGAAACGGGTAAGAGTAACAATTCTCGTTTCAAAGTTTACATTGTTTTTCTATTAAAGTTTTGCGGATGCATAATCTTCAAGATGATGAAGTTTGTATGCTAATAATGAGCATGATGAAGGATGTTATATGAATGATTATAATCAAGATGACATTAAAGCAGTAATAAGGAATATAATTGTGAAAGGTTCTTCGAAGTTATAGAAGAAGGAAGTGGTTGGCCTCCCTAAGTTGAGAGGGATCCTAGATAGAAGAAAGGGTATATCTCCCCAATTGAGAGGGAGGGAATATTATGACAATAAATATTTTGAACTAAGAAAAAGTAATACAAATGAATGTTCATGAAGTTTGGAACAAAATACTTGAGAAGATTTGACAATTGGTGCTGCTAAAGAAATGAAAGAAGAAGAAAGCTTCCGACAAATTATATATGGATAACTTGATGTTGAAAGTAGCAAAAGAATTATCGAGGACCCTGAAGTTTGTGTTTACTTATATTTGAAAGTTTATTAATGATTGGGGTTTGTGTTTTTATAGGTGAATATCTTCATAAAAAGGTTGAACAATATGGAAGCATGCTTAGACTGATTTAGTTGATAGGGAGAGATGAAGCATCTTATGCACGATGGTTTGAGAGGACATCTAGGTAACCTATGTGTTGATGTCTTTATCCTAAGGAGGAAGGTGGTGTTTTTCATGTAGCTCTAATATTGGATACACACCTAGATTCATGGGTTTGTGGTAGAGCTTAAAAGCCTGATGGTACTTGAATGGATAAAGCTTGCATCCCCTTAGCCCCACCTGAATAGAATACCTTGGTCAGGTATCTAGTCTACAACACTGAGTGTGTTATGACTCTTCATAGAGAATACCATTTTCAGATCTTTCATGTACCTCTATATATTCAGAATTATGAATACATCCCTAGTTAAGAGGTGTTGGGTTGTGTTATATTCTTTCCACGACTAACGTACGTAGTGAACCAGGGGGTTAGAGGCGGGGTGGAGCGCCCCCTTCGTTGTGGCAATTATGCAGCGGGGGGGCGGCAGCCCCCCTTGTCTGGGGGGTTTGAGGGGGGCGGGTAGCCCCCCTCTATGGGGTTTGGGGCAGCGCCTCGAGAAATTTTTTTTTGGACCCTATATTAGGTTGGGCGAACCTACCTATGGGTTTTGGTCTATGATTTTGGACGCGATGGTTTTTCGGTCCATGGTATTGGATGCTTCGACATGTATAAATATGTATTGTAACATTGAAAGGAATATAATGAAAAATCAAGCTGGTAGTCTCGGTTTTGAGATCCAATGGGAAATCTCTGTGTTTATGTGTTACGCTCTCACATTTTTATTTTTCCTGTGATTTAGAATTCGTATGCAGGTAATTTCTGTACGAGATTAAAACCTACATTTGGTATCAGAGATGTTTTGGCTTCAAGGGGACGACTTTGTTGCAGAGGGATTTCGCTCGGGCATGTGGTAGACCCTATTCAGTGGGAGATCTGCGAGATCAATTTTGGTGGTGAAAGAAGATGGCGAGCAGAGGAAAGATAGAGATTGAGAAGTTCAATGGTCAGAGTTTTGAGTTGTGGAAACTCAAGATGGAGGATCTGTTGGTGGATAAAGATCAATGAATTGCGGTAGATCCGGGTACTAAACCAACGGGAGTGACCGATGAAGAATGGAAGAAATTGGATCGGAAGGAAAAGAGCACAATACGATTGTGTGTCTCAGATTCAGTATTGTTAAATGTATCAGGGGAAGCTACAACGAAGGCTTTATGGGACAAGTTAGGGACTTTGTACCAATCTAAGTCTCTGGTGAATAAACTGTTCCTGCGGAAAAAGCTGTATAACCTGAGGATGAAAGATGGAGACTCGGTGACAGAGCATCTGAATGCATTTAATACTGTGGTAAGTCAATTATTATCTATTGATATTAAAATTTCAGATGAAGATAGTGCATCAGTTTGTTGTGTTCTCTACCAGACTCGTGGGATAGTCTGGTTATTGCAATAGGTAGCAATGCAACTGCTTTGCAGTTTGATGAAATAGTCTCAGCCTTGCTGACGGAGGAGATGAGACGGAAAAATATGGACAACCAGTATGGTGATGCCTTTGTCTGTACGAGGACGGTCCCAGACAGAAACAAAAAATAAGTCATCGAGTGGGAGATCTAAATCTAGAGGGAGATCTAAATCTCCAGGAAAACCTACAAAGGTGGTGTGCTGGAAATGCGGAAAGGAAGGGCACTTCAGAAGGAGTGTAAACTAAAGCTCCTGATAAAGGAAAGGGATCTTATGATGCTCCTTCTGCAGAGGCGAAAACCACCTCAGATGAAGGTGGGGATGTGTACTTGGCTTCTTCAAGTACACATGTAGATCATGAGGCATGGTTGATAGACTCAGGTGCATCCTTTCACTTCACTCCCCATAGAGAGTGGTTCTGCGAGTATGAGAAATACGATGGTGGTGATGTCTTCTTAGGAGATGATAGGAAGGCTAGAATCATTGGTCGCGGAGAAGTAAAGTTGAAGTTGCAAGGTGGAAGGGTTAGAACCCTTCCGGGTGTTCTGCATATTCCTGCGTTGGCCAGAAATCTGATTTCTGTAGGCAAGTTGGATGATGCAGTTGTAAAGACAATGTTCGAGAAGGATACCTTTAAGATGGTTCGAGGAGCACTGGTATTGATGCGGGGAGTTCGGATTGGAACTCTGTACAAGCTGCAAGGTAGCACTGTTGTTGACGGGTGCAATAGTTCTATGGTTCCTGAAAATTGAGTAGAAAATCTAGTGGTCTCTGGAGAGAAGACCATGCTGTGGCATCAAAGGCTTGGACATATTGGAGAGAAGGGCCTTCGAATACTTCATGGTAAAGGTATGGTAGAAGGTATGAGTTATAGCTCTCTGGATTTTGATTTCTGTGAAAATTGTGTATATGGAAAGCAGAATTGGGTGAGTTTCCCCTCTGGTGGTAAGAGGACGAAACAAATATTAGAGCTTGTGCACAGTGATGTGTTGGACCTGTGAAAGTTCCATCACTGGGTAAGTCTGTGTACTATGTATCATTTATAGATGACTTCTCAAGGAATACATGGATATATTTCCTTAAGAAGAAATCTGAGTCTTTGACAGGTTTAAAGAATTTAAGGCTCTGGTGGGAAATCAAACAGAGAAGAAGATAAAGGTGTTGAGGACAGATAATGGTGGAGAATTCTGCAGCAAGGAAATTGAAGAATTTTGTAAGAAGTGTGGTATAGCACGGCAAAAGACTACTCCATATACACCTCAGCAAAATGGAGTTGCAGAAAGAATGAACAAGACGTTGATGGAAAGGGCAAGAAGCATGCTCAGTGGTGTCGGGT